>BPLR01018461.1:0-110645 GCA_021605095.1 Caerostris extrusa | reverse complement strand
AATAATAATCTATTTAAAAGGATATATTTTTACTTTTAATAGAAAACTTCATTAGGACCATCGTAGCCATATGCTAAATTTATTTAATATTTTAGAGTTAATCATACTAAATTGCTTTCAACTGCGTGGAAATCAAACCATAATATTCAAAATTTCTCACAAATCAAAAATTTATTTTTAAGGTAGCACAAAAAAGCATGAAAACGAAAACTGAAGTTGCTCTGTCTTAATTGTCTTTACTTTAAGAATGAATTGTTTTATTTTATTTTTTATATAATGTAAAGATACAACGTAATCTGCAATTAATATTTCCATAACTGAAAATGATGAGAATTAACATTTTTAAAACTAATTCACAACAAAGATGAAATTAAAATTTTCATTATCAGCTACTTCAAACTGAAAGAAGTAACATTTAATATCGCAAGAACATATTACGGAACCTGGAAAATAAATCATCAAATTAAATAAATCAAAGCATATTTCAGAATTTTTAAGAATCCAATAATTTTTGCGGGACCTTAGGTTTAAAGTAAAATCCAAACCACTACAAGCATCCATGGCAACGTTGGGACACGAACCCTGTGGCATCGAGAGCCAGAGCGCTAGTCACTCTACCATCAAGTCCCTACTTCTATTCTAAATTCCAAAATTACTTAATTTTTGTTGTAAAATTATTTTAGAATAATAAAATTAATTTATATTAATAATAACATATATATATATATATATATATATATATATATATATATATATATATATATATATATATATATATATATATATATATATATATAAAGTACATATATTTTTATTTGTTTCAATGCAGCTGTAAACACTTAGACAATTGTCTTTAAGGCAAGCGCTGCATCGACCTTTACTCACTTAGCACTACCCAGGAGGTGCGCGTAGCTTGAAGATAAGCTACGGACGCGGGTAACACCACTTCCGCAACGCTGTACGATCCTATTAGACCGGGACCTACGGTTTAAAATGACGAAAAACCACTACAAACACATATGCATTGCTGGGACACGAACCCGAAACCTGTAGTACCGAGAGCTGGCCACTCGGAAATTCAGGTCCCCTTATGCATATATATTTATGCATATTTTTAACAAGCATCTGCATAAAACGCTTCAATTTTAATTAATTATGTAAATAAAATAAAAATATTTTTAAAGCAATTAGTTATTTTATTCTTTTAAATTTAATATTTTATCCATTTCAAAAAATACAACATAATTTCAATTACCTTACATACATTAATATTTCAGGAACAACATAATATAAATATAAAATTTCACCAGTTTATAAAAATAAAGCCATCCGAAATAAACTAAAAACAACCTATAATTACTACCACAAGGTGAGTTGGAAGAGCCCCAATTAATCAAACATAAATGCCCCTCGTCTCGCAGTACGAATTGAGGCTCAAGAAGACGAAATTGGAGGTAAAAGGGGTTAGCAAAAGCAATTAATCAAAGGGCCCTTACAACGGCAGACGCGTTGCAGGGGATCAATAGGTTAAGGCTGGAGGTGAAAGTGGTTCAATATTACAATGCAGGATAACACCGTATTTGACACTTCCGCCGTAATGACATGCAGAACGTTGTTATGGTATCGAATTTAAATATCACTGAATTGGATTATGTCCTTCATTTGACCTTCTTGGGAAATAATTTGAATTAAGATACAGGTAGTTGTTTATTTAATTGATTCTAGTCAACGATTGATAATCATTACTTCTATTTATAATGAAAACCCTGTCTCCACTCATAGAAACATCATCATATTTATCATATTTCATTTAATGAAAGGCCTCGTATTGGTGTGTAATATTTTTTAAAATGACTTATGTGTCATACGGAGCAGAAGCCAGAAAATTCCCTCTTATCAGCTTTTTAAGCTTCTGTTTATAACAACACTCTCTTTCCTTTATAGAAACATCATTATTCATCATGTTTCATTTAATATATCTGAAAAAGGCAATCGGCAATGTAATATTTTAAAATGACTTTTGTGCTATATGGAAGAGAAGCCAGAAAGTCTCCTGTGATCTGTTTAACTATTGAAACGATTATACATGTTACTATAACAATCAGCATCGAGTTTTCCCCTTTTTGAAGGACATTACAAAAGCATGGCATTCGTCTGCTCCCACCTTTGAGTTTTATAAAATATATTTGACTATTATTTATAACACTGAAAATGGTGTGATGATTTGATTTAAAAAAAAAAAATAAATATATTTTATCAACTTACAAGTCAACTGTAACTGTAACTAGCTTCAATTGTACATACTTCCTTGAGAAATGTTATCACTGTATCACAACACGTAAATTGAGGCAACTTTTTCTTTCAATTTTTAATGTGACAAATTAGCATAAATATCACTAAATATTAAAGAAAAAATATGTTAAAGAAATTAATAATACCTATATAGAAGAATTAACATCATAAAAGTAAAAGTATTTTAATATAATTAATATTATAAAAAAAGTGTTATAATATCGGCTAAAAAGTATTTTTTAGAATAAAAATCCAATTTATAGAGGAACTAAAACTGAAATCAAATAAATAATTTTTTTTAAGATCTTAATTTAGATTTGAAATCCCCTTACGAACGAAGTACTTCAACAAAAAAAACCATCTTCAAGTTGGTTTAGAATTGGAATTAAATTGTAATATTTTTAAACTCATTGTTGACTTTATAATGAACATTATGCGTTCGTACGTTCGTTTAATTCTAAAACAAAATGCACATGATCATAAAATAGTTCTTTATGTTCGTAAGAACTAAATAGTTCTTTATTTAATTAAATTTGATGAACTTCGTTTTATATCAAATTCAATATACCTTTTCGGGAAAAAAAAATTTCGAACTTTTTTTTTTTCTTTTTCATATTCTTTCTTCTTACTTCACTTTATAATCTTTCGTTCCCACTTCCATTTCTAGAATTCGCGAGAGAGATTTTTTTGTTATTCAATCAAAAATCGGCAGCGTGAATATAAGTGTAAATCCGTTTTATTTCCTTAGACTGCGAGACTTTTGCTAAAAATATTTTTACTTTTCGAGTAAGAATTAACTTTTCTGAATTCTGTAACGTCTTTTTTTTTTTTTTTTTTTACCTTTGTTCGTTGAAAAATTTTATACGTTCATTTAAAATTGCTATATTTTGATAAAAGGATTTATATACTCATTTTTGTATCTCATTTATTATATTCTGAAAGCATATTATTTTCTTAATTTCTCAATTTTGAATTGAAATACTCATTCATATTACAATGCTCATTTTTCTTATGGTTCATTTTAAATATGTTCAACATCTTATCAAGACGTTCTTAACTATATTTCTTTAATAATTAAACGCATATAAGTATAAAAGCCTTACAGAAAAAGATGTAATTTTCGGTATTCACACTTAGAAGATAAGTACAAAGCAATTTAAAAGAAAATGAATTTTTGAAATTGTTACCGATAGTTCATACAATGTTTAAAATAAACTGCTAGTTTGAAAGCATGTAATATTGAAGATAAATTTAATTTAAATTAGGGATTAATTTTTTTAATGCTTCTATGTATGATAACGCATAATTATTCACTTATATTTTTTAGAATTAAATAAAATCTACTTATTTTCTAAAATTTCAAAAGAAAAATGTCAATTTCCTTTAAGAAACAAGACTCTCATAATAATAATTATCAATCTAACCTAATTGTTTTTAATCTAAGCAAAATTATTACTTATTCATGATATATTGTCCCATTGATCAGCTAAATTCCGTCTTCAGAGCATTTATTCCTATTTATTGAGAATTGGAATAAAAAGTTATCCAATTCTATTTTATGTAATTTGAAAAGACAATAGATGATAAATATTTTTTTTTGCACTTGATGAATCTGAAATAAAATTTGTTCAGAAATAATGATTAAAAACGGCTAATAGATTAGAAGATAATTTTAATTAAAACTAATTTTCATAATTTTTCAAACTTTTAAACAATCATTATTTGTAAATATTGAAATAAGAACTATTGAATAGAATTTTATATTTTGCACTTTATCGTTATTCTTCAATTTTTTTTTTCCATCAATTTATTAGAAAAAAATTCTAAAACTTCTCACCTTTTTATTTAAATATCTTTTAAAGGAAAAAAAATTTTTCGTTTATCCCAGCCCCGCTTAACCGTGCTGCTTTCTTTTAATAGAGAAACTAAATTGAAAAAAAAAAATCCTTGTGAACTTTCTTTTTTCATTCTGAGTTGAAACTTTTACCCCCATCTTGTCTTCCATTTCAGTGTTAAACAGAGCATACTAGTTTGGAAATAGGAATTACTATCTATTATTTTTCTACCTTTAAAGACAGGGGGCTTGCTCTCTTCCAAGAAATGGGGACTGGTTATTTCTTTGCAATTTGTGACTCTTATCGGGAAATCAGTATACGGTTTCCCGGGACTACTGATTTCTCGTGACTACAGGATACAGATTTCTTATTTCATTGAGACATCAAAACATTTTGCCTGTGGCTATGCCATTTGGTCATTCACCCCTATGCTGAGCTTGTCAGCCTGACAGTCTTCATTGAGCCTTGGTAAAAGACTTCCTGCTTATGATATCTTTGTTGTTATTGGTGTTACCTATGACTTTATTGGAACTCAATCCATACAAATATGGTCACTTGCCGTAGAAAAGAAAAAGAAAATAACATAGAAGCAAATTAAAATTACAAGGGAAACGACGAGACGTTCTTAACAAAAAACGACCCAAAAGCCTTAAAAACAACAAAAAACAAGTTAAATGTTCTAAGAGGCTAGAAATGCCATAGTAAAAAAACTGTGGGATCAAGACATGTTTTCCCTGGCGCTCCGGTAAAGACTACAGAAATCGCTATTCTGTTTTACATTAGAGTCCAGTCTCGAGCAAATAAGTAGATGGTCTTATTCATTTTCACTGTCATACATAAAACACATACACTCAAGAGCCAAAACATTATGACCACTGTCAATAATGAGTTGCCCACCTTTGATGCAACACAGCTTCAACCCGCCTTGGCATGGATGCCACAAGTCCTTGGTAGATGGCCGAGACAGATTGTACCAGATGTTTAAGCAACGGTCACGCAAATCCGAGATATTGCGAATTGGTGGTCTTTGAACTCTGAGCTGCCGTCCCAGGACATCCCAAATGTGTTCTATCGGATTGATATCCGGTGAGTTAGGCGGCCAGGACATTAACTGGAATTCAGCATCATGTTCCTGGAACCACTCCAACACAATTTTAGCCTTATGATAAGGGGCGTTGTCCTGTTGGAACATTCCATTTCCAGCTGGAAAAACAGACAAACCGTGATTCATCTGACCAGGCAACTCTCTCCCACTGATCCATGGACCAGACACGAATGTTGCCGGGCCCAGCGCAGGCGCAGTTGGCGATGACGCTTGATCAGCAAATGCACACGAGTGGGACGTTTGCTGCGTAGCTCCATATCCAACAGTGTCCACTGAACAGTGTGCTCCGATACTATTCTACTTGGCCCTGCATTGTATTGGGCTGGCAGCTGAGCCACTGTCTGGCTCCGGTTTTGCTTCACCATACCAGACAGTCTCCGACGACCTTTTCTTTGATAGCGTGTGGACGTCCAACACTATGTCGTCTACTACTGGTTTCACCGTCATTCATCCACTTTGCATAAGTACTAACAACTGTAGATCGCGAACAAACCACGAGTCGTGCAGTTTCGGAAATACTTGTTCCGAGCCTTCGAGCCATTACAATCTGCCCTCTATCAAAGTCGCTTAGATCCTCAGCCTTTCCTATCACAAACAGAAGTAAGTGAAAGAATGATTCTTCAGACTCTTTAGCAGCAGTTAAATACCACTTCCACCTGATCACGTGCCTTCCACGTCATGCAGGCGAGTTCATTGCAAAATGTAGGGGTGGTCATAATGTTTGGGGCTCTTGAGTGTATGTCAGAGTTCACAATTATTATTTTGGTCAGACGTTCGGCCATTCAGTCGTGTCCAGTTCTTAATCTAAAATTGGCAACAGCCTCTTTTTGCGAGTTTTTCACTAACTTTATATAATCATCCCCGATTGTCCGCCAGACTTTTCCTTTGGTGTTCTTATGAAATCCTTTCAGAAGAATGTCTGAATGGAAGAAAGCAGATGAGTAATAAATAGCAAAGGAAAAAACCACGAACAGATTAATGATGTTGAAAACGATATCCATCAGAAGAAAACTATACAATCCGAACGTTTAAACTAGATTCGAAAACATTTGAATAGAGTGAGAAGCAAGAGAGGCTGTACATTTCGACGACATTTCGACAATGGCGTAGAATTGCAGCAAAAGAAAACGTTTATCTTACAAACAAGAAGAATTTTAAGCACTTCTTCAAAAGAACCGTTTCCTTTTCCATTTTTATGAAACATTAGCAGTATACATCATAAATACTGCAATTACGTGTAGTACCATACAAACATTAATAAATTTTGTGCAGATTTATACTTTTCATTCTAATTAATGGTAATTTTTGTAAATCTGATTTATCTAAATTTTTTGCTTATACTAGCTGACCATGGTCCCTACAGATAATCAGAACTCTACTACGCATAAAAAGAATGGTGCTTATAAGTATGTTTTTTATAAATATTCAATAAAATATCAAAGCTTTGAAAAATAATGCTTAATGACATTTTTCTATTTATTGATCATGATTTCTGATAGGAATAGAAAATGTTTAGAGATAACATTCAGAAATCAGTGGACAATACTCAGAAAACTAATGTAATTTTAATGCAACCTAAACCTTAATTTAATTTCCTACGCAAACTAAAATCCTCTTATGAACATAAGAGGGGCGGATGGCATTTTAATGACCTCCTTCAAAAGATATCACGCATTCTCTACAGTGATTTCATAATAAGCTGTGTTTGAGAGACAAAGATATGATATGTTCAACTCAGTAACCGGAAGAAAATTTATCTTCTACATATGTTCGCTTATTTTATTATTCTAGAATTATGCAGGCTCAGTATCAAGAGGATCTTTTGTATTTATGTTAATAATTAATGAATGAAATCCATTCGTATGGAAATAATTTAAATAATTAACATCGGTTGGTTGCATGACGGATTAGTATATTTTAAGGGCTACATAAAACAACAAAATAATTTTACGAGGAAGATTATTACTAAATAATAAAAAAAAATATTAGTAAACAACAAAAATAATTACTAGTATATAATAAAAAATTATTAGTAAATAACAAAAAAAATTATTATTTACTTAAATTTTAAAAAAGACATATTTCCATCATCTTACATCGTGAAAAATAAACTGTTAATCGTAATTTATAAATATTTCATTAAATTCTGAGTTGAATTATTTTTATTTCGCTTGAAATAATAGAAAAACTAAGACAGACAGCATTATTGTTTTTAAGATGTCAATCATTCAATCCTTTATATTTGTTATTTATGGAATGTTCATTGCAAACGCGTCCAAATTACCAGACATATTCTGTTTAAAAACTAAAAAAAAAAATATTCACAAAATCCATAGTTTAGCAGTCACGTTTCCATTTCTTTATATTTTTTGAACATCGATAGAGTAAGGATCCATGATGCATTCCCACAGCAAATTATAATTTTGAACTCAATTTTAATTGATGTTTTTTTGAAAGACAGGTTGATCCTTACGTTTGGCCAGGGGTGGTCAACCCAAACGATCTTGGGTTGGTCACCCAAGCCCTTTGGAAATGGATCACAACACCGCCGGTCTCATATAAAATTATATATTCCCATATTAGATTTAGGCCCACTATAGATATTTTTTGGGGAGAAAAATTGAAACATAATGCATTATTATTTTTGTGTTTACTAGTATTCTTACATGTAAACATAGGACTCCATCGAGCCTCCCCGTTTTTAAAAGTTACCATTAGACGCTACCGTTGAATTCCAAGTCGATGCTGGTTGCACACATTATCGAAGTTAGCTGCACACATTATCAAGTTGATTATAACTGCACAATGAGATTATGAAAAAAAAAATATTCCAGAAAGCATATCAATGAAAAACTTCCAGATGGTTATCGAAGTTTAAAGGAAACATAAAGCGTTATTTTCTGTGCAAAAGGAAATCCTCTCTTGAAAATCTCAGAAAATGTAGATGATCTTTTAATGACCTTCTCCAAAAGTTATGCATTCTCTAAAAATGATTTCGTAATGAGCTAAGTCTGAGAGCCGTAACAACGTGTTGAACGAATTAACCGAAAGAAGAAGTTCTTAATGTATTCCCCTACTTTATTATTTTAGAGCTGTGTTATCATATTTCCAAAGACGATCTTTTGTTACTGATCACAAAGCAGTGAAGGGAATTTGAGTTAATTTTGACAAAAGAGGAATTGGCATTACTTATTATGTACATATATTATAACTTTAAGAAGATAGTATCGCCATAGAAGTATCATATGTGTTATTGTTCTCTTTATTTCCAATGGCTAAGCATGTACAAGTAAAATAATAATAATAATAATAATAATAACAAGGTAAAAAAATACAAAAGAAAATAAACATTCAGAAAATACAAAAATGACCGAAGTCGTTGCCTTAAGCGTTCTCTCTCACGCCAGTAAAGCGCTACCTCCGAGTCGCCGTCAAGTACCATTCATTGTTGGAGGTAGTCTTTATTCATTGGATCCGCTGAATCACATAAGGGGCAGCCAGGGTTCGAAAAGATTTTAAGAGATGTTCTGCTAGGCAGTCATGGCCAGTCAGAAGACGGAACTGGGCGCATGTTAACTCGGATTGCTGGGTATTGTTAAAAGATCTTCAGCTCTCCATCACTTTTCTTAATCCGATCTTGAATTTGTAACTAGTGGCTTTTAGACATTATTTGTTTGATATATAATTTCACAGAATGGAGTCTCATTTGAAATAGTCTTGAGCCTCTTTCTGCTAGAAAATCGACCTGCTCGTTCCAAAAAATGCCACAGTGACCAGGTATCCACTGAAGGTGTGTTATTGTATAAATACAATAATTCAAAAACGAGGTAAAGTCTGGTAAATAGGATAATTATGGCAAGACGAAAAGCTCCTACACAAAAAAATGCCTTTGATCCTTTTGCTGTGTATGATTGGTATATATCTTCTTACAAAATCCATTTTCCGTGACATGCAGCCCACCCTGGTTGCTTTTCAATCAATTCATGGTTCAAATTGATCATTTGTTGACAATAGCCTATGGCATAAACAGTTTCAACTAGCTGCTATCATTCAACTGACGGTCAATTCGCTCTTTGTCTGTTGGCTTAGGTTTTATTTGTTTTAAAATCACCACTTCAAGTCATAATCCCTACTTCAAGTCATAATCACCACTTTTAAATCGTTTAAAACAAAGTAAACAAACGCCTTGTGTTAGATAATTGCTACAGTAAATTTACATAATACATTCGCTTTTCATCTTCATTAAACAAGATAAGCTATATGTGTTGCAAATGCTCTTGATTTTGATCGAAATTTAACATGTTTACCCCACTAGGTAAATGTGACGTTAAATCCAAATGGTTTAAATATCATTAGCCTTTTGAAAATCCTGTCATATTACCAAAATGACATACCTGGTGTTCGATACTTGTTACGTAAAATAAGAGCAGTTTATTGCAAATATTTGCTTTGAAATTATCAATAGAGTTAAAAATGTTACAGTAACTAATGTAATAATTTATGTATACTTCGCAGAACTACATTGTTTTACGCAATTTAAAGCATTTAAATTGTTGGAATACCCCATATTTTCTGCAATGTATTATATGTGAGTGCTAATGAGAATTTAAACTAGCACTACTATTATAATGAAATTGGCTACATACATTTCCATGCGAATATTGCGCTAATATTTACTAAGTTGATTAGAGATAACTACAGTGTGATTCGGAAAGATTTAAACTAGGCCTCCAGTTTAGTTAGAGATTTTGACTATGGCAATTTGACATGACTGTGCAAATTCCCCATTAATGGAATAGAGTGTAATTTTAATGAACTAGTATATTTAATGCACCTCAATTTCTGTCCAAATATTGCATTCTAGTTGGCATGCAAGGATTCTATGCATGTTAGAATGCTCGATTCCTGTTAGTATAGTAGGTTGCGATTGATTAATAAAAGCACATAAACTCGATGATGATTTGAAAGTGTGTCGCAATAACAGCTAAATTTTATGAAAGATTTTTATGCCCATATCTTTACCCTGTAGTAATGAAAGCAGACAACTTGAAGAAAAGCACAGGTTCAAATCCATAGACTGATTTTTGCAATTACTGCCATAAACAAGGAGACACGAAGGCGAATATTATTACAACGTGCGTAAGTGTATCGCATTGACAAACGCGCTGCCTAGTAGAATTCCCTGAGTTTTCAATACTGTGAAAGAAATGCCGAAGATACTTCCGTAATGTATTACTCAGTATAAGTGAGTCTGTGAGCATGAGTTTATGTGTTTATGAGTCTATGCATATACTCACATAAAAATATTTAAATCAAATGAAATAATTTTTATAAAATATACACAAGATTTATTTTAATTATTAATTCAAATTTAAGAAAAATATCATAAAATAAATGTATATATATATATATATATATATATATATATATATACATATGTGTATGTGTGTGTGTGTGTGTGTGTGTGTGTATGCGTGTTTGTGTGTGTGTGTATGTGTTCTCACAAATACGATGTCTAACATAATATGTTTCAATGCAGTGATTGTTTTAAGCCTTAATGTAGGTATTCTATTCTTTGCAGGCAAAAATGCATGCATCAAACCTAGCAAGATGTTTATCTTTCAAGATGTGTATTAATCTTTAACTGGCAATCAAATTTTCCTTTCCTTTTTTAATATGATTATATAAGAAAATTCGATTTAATAATAATTATACACTGAACAAAAAAACCCAATTATCTTCTTTATGATATAATTAATTCTGTAATTATGAAATATTTAAATATTTCTGTAAATCTAAGAATATAATTATTCTATTTAAGCAATGATATAATTCTGTTGAAGGAAGGATATAATTACTTTGCTAAAGGAAGGATGTAATTATCGTATTTAAGCATACGCACTTTGATAGGATTCATATAAAATATGCTAATACAAATTGATGTGTCAGATCCTTTGAATTGTATGTTATACTCGTATATAAAAGAAAATAAAGCTATTCCAAAATTTTTACTACAAGTTTTAGATTTTCATAATTTTTATTTTTTATTACTACTTTTAGGTAGGGGCTGTTTGGTGAATACTGTTTTGGGTTTTTTAATTAAAGATTTTTGGCTGTGTACATAAAAATTATGATGAACCAAAAGCTTCAATATTTATGCCAAAGTGGGACATGATAAATCCTCACCATTCCATTAAAGAAGAGGATGCTAGTTTTTCAGTTGCCATCTTTGAAGATCACTTTAACTGAGTTGGAAAAATATAGAAAATTCCTCATGATATACTCTGGTTGACTCTTAATCTGTTGTATATTTACTCTTTGAGTGACGAATAACGTAGGTAAAAATTGCCTTTTACAAAAATCAAAATTCAATATTTATGCCAAAGTGGGACATGATAAATCCCTCACCATTCCATTAAAGAAGAGGGTGCTAGTTTTTCAGTTGCCATCTTTGAAGATCACTTTAACTGAGTTGGAAAAATATAGAAAAATTCTTCATGATATACTCTGGTTGACTCTTAATCTGTTGTATATTCACTCTTTTGAGTGACGAATAACGTAGGCAAAAATTGCCTTTTACAAAAATCAAAACTCATTGGATAAGGAGAAACCAAATTAAATTTCTTTAAATCGATTCTTTGCTACATAAAAGATAAGAACTGTTTCTTTTATCCGAAAAAGGCTGTTTGGTGGATACTATTTTGGACTTTTTCTCCTTAAAGAATTTTGGCTGTAAAACATAAAATAATACACTGAACCAAAATCATCTGAATTTATGGCCTGGTGAGAGTCATGATAAATAACCCACCCTTCCGTTGAAGAAGAGGGAATCTGTTGTATATTTCCTCTTTGAATAACGAATAACGTATGTGCAAATGTATGTCCAGCCCTTTACAAAAACCAAAACTCGTTGGATAAAAAGAAACCAAATTAAATTTCAACTTAATAGATTCTCTCATACTACAACAAAGATAAGAACTATACATTTTTATTTAAAACAGAAAGTGTTATTCTGACTGCAAAATATATGAAAAAAATTTGCTCCCTTTATTTTCAATAGAAAGAAAGCAAGCTTAATATTACTTCATTTGCATAATTTACTAAAACATGAGGTAAAAATATAAGAATAAAATTTAAATTAAAGTTAATGTTTTTAACCTGAAACTTTGACATCTAAATTAAATCAATTTTCATGATTAAAACATATTGGAGTGGAAGAAACAAAATTCCAACCTACAATTCAAGGTATAATTCTAAGTATACCCATTGCAATTAATAGAATCAACTATCAAGTGAATAAATTTAATCTAATTTGTTTTTCTCTGAATAATTTTCACGGATTTTAAATTCACTTTTTACAATTTATTCAATACCTGATCCATTCATTGTTAATTAGTTCCAACCTGGATAATTTAAGATTCAAATTAAAAAAAAATAAAACGGCTTCAATAAATTTATTCCTCATCCATTAAACTTTTAAAAAAAAACGACTTGGGACTCTTGAAAAAAAAATCTGAATTTATTATTTTTTCCGAACTAAATAATGAAGGAATGCGGTTTTAACCTCTGAAATGTTCTTCCTTTTAATTAGTTTAAACCTAATCTTCGAAAAATCAATGCTTTGATTTTAAATTGAATTGAAATCCATTCCGTTAATGAATAGACAGACCGTTGGGAATTGAACGGCTATAGCAAAGGTATATTTTTAGTTAGGAAGGAAATGTTTAAATTTAAAATGGAAAGGCTTGAGTTAGCGTTTTTTAATGTTATAAATTTTTTTTGTAAGTTGGGATTTAGATGAGAGAAGAATAATTATTATAAAAAAACCTATATAATATTATTGAAATATATATTATAATTTGAAATAATGATTTTTATTTTTAAAAAATTATATTAATTAATTTTAAATAATGATTTTAAATTAAAAATTCCAATTTAATTGTATAAATATAATTAAAAATAAGAAAATTCTATGGATTCATCATAATTAGTTATTTTATTATCAGGTGTGATACTGATGTTGTTCTGGTTATAGGTCCGCGGCGTCTCAAAATAGTGAAGCCATAAAATAAAAATAAATAAAAGTTTAAGTTATTATTTAAAGCAAATTAATTTTCTTGCTCAACATGAGAAACTTTCGTTTCAAAACTTTATTTAAATCCAGTAACATAAAAAAAAAAAAATTTTAAAGTCATTTCCTACTTTTTTTCACTATATTGCAGAAAGTCCTTTATAAATAATTTTCATTCATTTTTTAAGTTTATCTGGCGCCGTCTATTGGCAGATATATGCAACTTAAATCTAAAAAAAACTATAATTAACTAATTTAATTTAATTACTGAATTAATATTTGAAACAACTGTATTAACATCAGTGTCATCCACTACAAGTTCAAAAAAAATTTATTTGAACTTGAGTGTATGAATAAAAAGTATTTTATTAACAATTGAAAATTTGAACAATGTATGTAGAGAGAGTATGAGATAATAGAAGGAATTGAATAAAGTCTGATTTTCATGTGATTTTATTTGGTTTGGTTTGGTTTGTCTCTCTACGATCATCTTGTGCACACTTTAGGCTAAACAAACCGGGACCTAATTTAAAGTCGTGAGTTTATTTGCGTATATATTAAAACTGTCATGAAATATGAGCTGCTAAATATAGTAAAATTATATTGCTAAATAAATATTGGTCTGTGGTTCATTTTGAATTGTTTGTCTTTCAAAATATAAACGGATTATGGTTTCAGAGTTGTCTATAGGAGTTGTCTAAGGAGCGGTTTATGTTTAAGAAATTAATTTATATCTCTGTCTGAATTTGACCATGTTTCTTGGTAGTATTTGAACTGCAAGTTGATAATTATGAAAGTTATTAAGGATGTCCCATTTTCTGGCCAATTGTATATTACTTTCAAAAGTTTTCCTTAAAACAATGATTAAATTAATATATGTGATTAAATTTATACCCCTTAACCTGTCCCTGATTCAAAGTTTGATCTTTGTAATGTTTGAAAGCATGAATTTTTCGGTGATATTATCATTATAAAATGTTTAAAAATAAATTAATAACTTTTTAAAAATTAATAATATTTTTTATTAATTATATTATTCCTCTTCTCATTGTTGCTGAGTTATTTGTGGCCTGCATAAGTAGAACACGAGTATTACCAATGTTCAACAAGGAAAATAATGACCAATATCAATTGATTTTAGTTATTCTCCTCTAAAGCAATGTACACTCATGTCCATAAATTAAGGATAGTTTGAAATCCACAGAAATTGAACTCTAAAATAAAAATTTCACCTGTAGAATTATCACACACATCTTGAAGAAGAATATGCAAATTATAGGAAGTCACCAGATGGCGCGGATGGTACGTCACAATGACGAGCGTGTAAGAGAGGGGTATATAAGGAATGGTGGCAAACAAGTAAATTGTTCACAAGCGCTTTAAAAGCCTTTCAGTGCAATAACCGCATAGTTATGGCACAAAGGAAGCATTTGGATGATTTTTTACGTGGTAGAATTATCGGACGACTGGAATGTGGACGTACCCAGCTGGAAGTATCCGAGGAACTTGGAATCGCCCAGAGTGTCATCTCCAGGCTTTGACAACGATTCCAAGATGATTGTAATGTGAGTAGATATTACAGCACAGGTCGCTCCCGAGTTACAACGCCGAATGAGGACCGGTATTTAGCCGTTACTGCCAAAAGAAACAGACGGAGCACAGCATCAGACCTGTTTCGTCAGCTCTCTTCAGCTACCGATACGACAGTTTCAAGGCAGACCGTGTACAAACGCTTAAGGAACATTGGTCTATATGCTCGTAGGCCTGTAAGATGAGTTCCACTTACCGCAACTCACTGTCGCCTACAATTAACCTGAGTAGAGCGTGCATTGTGGACACCGAAACAGTGGACTGGTGTGATGTTTTCCGACGAGTCCAGGTTTAGATTTGCGCCCCTGATTCTCGCCGGACTTTCATAGTTTTTTTTTTCATAGCTTTCACAGCGGACGTTTCAAGTTTCCGGGCGCCAGGTACCCGTTCAGCCAGGTAACTTTGGAGGGCATTGCTTGATGAGTGGTGTAATATTCCCCAAGATCAGATTGATAATTTTATACTCAGCATGCCTAGGCGTTGTAAGGCCTGTATTGCATCGTCCGGGAGACATACTCCCATATTAACCATCATACTAACCATGTAATACTGTTTTTTGTAAATAGGTTCTTTTTTGAAATTTGCTCCAGGGAGTAAAAATCGCAATTTTTATTAATTATGTCAAACATATAGCATCTTTTTTGCTCTTTACCTTTTGTTTAATAAATATACTTTACAAATAAGTCAAATTTGTTTTTGCTTCTGTCTCTTTCTTTGCCTGAACTTCATTATCCTTAATTTATGGACATGAGTGTAAATGCAATGTAAAAGCAATGTCCTTACTATAATCTACCGGTTTATGAGTTATTTGTGGCATAAATAAGTAGAGCACAAGTACCACTAATGTTCAAGTAAATTAATGTCCGATATCATTTGGTTTTATTTGTTCTCCTGCAAAGCAATGTCCTCTTTTCATTTCCTATTTGGTGAACTGTTTGTGGCATGCATAAGTAGAACACAAGTACCGCCAACACAAGTACCAATATCTAATATCATTTGCCAAATGCTCAACCAGTGAAACAATGTCCAATATCATTTGTCTTTAATTGTTCTCCTACAAAGCAATGTCCTCTTTTCATTTCTATTTGGTGAAGTGCTGGTGGCCTGCATAAGTAGAACACAAGTACCGCCAATAGCAACAAGGAAAACAATGTCCAATAACATTTGGTTTTAATTGTTCTCCTACAAATCAATGTCCTCTTCTCATTTCTTGTTGAGAGTTATTTGTGGCACACATAAATAGATCACAAGTGTTACCAATGCTCAACAAGTAAAACAATGTCCAATATCATTTGATTTTAATTATTCTCCTACAAAGAAATGTCCTCTTCTCATTAGTGGATTTGGTGGCTTACATAATTAGAAAACAAAGCCAACACCAATGTTCAATAAGAGGAAAAAAAAAAAATATCCGATATCATTTGGTTGTAATTATTTAATTAAAAGAATAATGCTCTGCAAAATTATTAAAGTGTCCTTATAGTATAAAAGTCTGAAGGTAATTAGAATAAATGGTCAATAACAATTAAATTAATCCACTTGAAATTCATGCTTATTCAAGTCTCTCGTAATTTCAGTTCTGCGACATTGTGCATTATTAACACCTCTCTTAAATTAAGGTGCGTACTTAATCTTTTGCTGGGACATTATACTCAGAATCGTACTGGAATTCTTTAATTACAGAAATTACGCTGGCATCTGAAGTCAGAATTCATTGCAAACACAGATTAGATTGCGGAAATTAACGTTGATCTTCTTTCCAGATATTTATTAAGGCAATTTTCAAGTCATGTGCTACTTACGGACGAACCGCGGAAGTGATTATTTGGATTATATTCTGCAGTTCGTGAAATGACTGCATGGTGCAAAATATTTCGATAATGGAATATTAAATTTTGTTTCATTTAAATTGATACATAAAAATTTCTTTAATTAATTTAATTAAATATGTAATCTAACAGAACTGTTTTTTTTCTTCTGTTCTAATGTAAAGGTGCTTGATTAATTAGTTAAATAGATTATTTACAGCATTATCTATAAATAATCTATTTAACATCTTTATAATAAGCGTAGAAATGAGGTAGTCATGCTTTCTAGGATAACTTTCATGTCTTACATTTGAGTGATGTATAAAAAATCTAGATTCTATGGCTTTTGATGCAAGATTCTTTTGTTACAGTCAACACAGACTCTATTTGATTTTTAAATTAGATGCTGAAATGATAAAATTAAGCCGTTGTTTTGAGTTCTAGTGAGCACACGTAATCACACCAGGCCGTAACTAAAAATAAAATGTAATAGTAAATGACATTTTTCAATAAAGAACTGTTGTTTTTTTAAAAATGTGTTCAAAAAGAAAGAAAATTGTTTACATTAGTTTTCTTTTAACTATATTTATCTTTGTAATGAAAGTTCAGAAATAATATTATCAGTAAATGCCTTTTTCTGAGTTAATTTTTAATTAATTATTAAATTAGTTTATCTATATTTAAAAATGTATTGACAAACATTACAATTTCTGTGGAAAATTCTGACTTTTCTAGATTAAAATATACACTTTTAGGATATTTCTTCTAAAACATTTCTCTGTTCCACTTCAAAACTGCATTCTTAGAATTATAAAAATATATACTTAATGCATATATTCCCAGTTTGATTATTGAGTTACAATATATTTAGATTATTTCAGAGTTTTACTAGAAATTTTTATTCATTTAAGAAATTTTATCATAAAAGTAACAGTTTTAAGTATTTCATATTTCAAGAAATTTACTCAAATATGATTGATCACAGGACAAAAATATATTATAAAAATTTCTTAATTTTAAAAATTATGTATAAAAGACAACCATTTTTATATCCTTATTTAAATTCGAAAATTATTTTGTTTTTATCCCATTTAAATATTAATTGTATTAAAATACATAATAATATTTTAAGGGTTCACAGGCATTCACTGAAAAACTCTCTTTACTTTACAATTAACTAAAAATTTAAAAATTTCCAAAAACACAGCGAATTACAAATATTTAGATATAGTTTATTAATTTGTTTGAAGATAAAATAAAATTTTATTTTACTGATGATGCATCTTTTCAAAAAAATAAAGATTATAAATGATGATATCCTAGTTTAAAAGTAATAAACAAACAAGTGTAATTTATAAAGCATTTTCCTTAATGTAGAAAATTTTATAAACTAATATAAAAACTCTTTAATAGACAATAATAACTCTAAAAACACTAATTTTTTGTTGTTATTTTCTAAATATCTAGAAAAACTTTATTCAGTGACACTTCGTTGTTGGAGTAGAAGAAGAAAATAATATTTCCACAATTGCTTTTCATTCAATCTCAAAAACATCCCTTAGGTCAGCCAGAAACTTTGAGTGATTCGACCTTACATTCCACTGTTGTCAGTGGTATTTTATCTATTATGAGTATAAGTGGTCTATGTTTTTTATACAACTTTCTTAATGTTTACGAAGCAATGATGACACTTAAACACAAAATGACTTTTCATAGAAAAATAAATGTATGTAACTTATTTTTTATAAAGTAAATTTCTTTCATATCTAATAATTAAAAGAATTCGATTACTAGGAATTTTTGGAATCAATTACTAGGTTTACGTTTACTACCTCTATTTGTGTATGTGTGTGTTTGCCGATATTACTTATATATAATTTTCATGTACTGCTACTGTTGTATGCTATATAATCATATACTGCTACTTATATAATTTTCATGTATCGCTGTTTTTGTATCGTAGACTAGGAATCTATTTATCGGATTATTTCTTATATATCATTAGAATTTTTTTTATATTTTCTTAGAATTAGGATTCATAGGATGGGAGCACGAAGAATTAGGATTCATAAGAATAAATTACAAGTGTTAAAGATAAGTTTTGATAACTATTTGTTCTAATCCTCAGTGTCCTGCAGTGCGGGACGAACATCCCATGAATAGTCTATTCCTGGAAGGGGGTAAAAGGGCAGCTTCTGTTGTGTTGGAGAACCCGTAGGTAGAAGTCTGACTTGGCTCTGAGTCACTGAAGAAGGAGGGTAGTGCCTTCTGGGAGGACTTACAGGGCGAACTACCTCGTATCGTATGGGAGAAAATCCCAAAACTAACGAGGCAAGACACTGAACATCACAAACGCAATCGAGTCTCTTTTTGTTTCTGATACAGTGTCTACTACAAAGCCGCTAGGGGATTGAAATGCTCATTAATAACCCTAAATGCCTAAATGCCATTGCCATTCCCTAATGCTCATTAGTGGCGTACTTTGCCACTGAGCCACGAGTCGGGCTTTGATACATTTTTTTAATGTGTATTATGAAATTCTGTAGAAAATTTGATACTTTTGAATTATTGAATGTTTGTCCGTATTGTCAAGTCATTAACAAATTTATGTCAATGCTTAATCGCCAAAATAATGTATAATGCTTTCGTGTTACAAATATGCACGCAAATTCATAACCTTTTAAAGAAATAACTTCATAACTTCATTTTAAAATTCTGATCATTATAAGTGTATTTAAATTTCTGTTTCAATCAATACTAAAAAGGTATATACAATTTTTCAAATACTAATTGGATGACGATATAAAATATACTATAAAGTATTATAGGTTGTTTTTTTTTTTTTTTGCATTATATGACTTTGTAATTTTCATTCATATGCTTTTATAATAAAATATTTACATAATGCTAAGTTTCAGTTTAAATACTGTAATTCAGTTTACTAACTGTAAAACTTCAATTCATTTGTTCTAAAGATTTGTTAGGTTACTTCTTTTGCAATTCATTATTAATCAGTATAACTATTACAGAAAGATTAAAAGTTATCATTTGTTTTATTTTTCTAATTGTTTAAATTCCTTATAAAAATTTATAAATTCTAATTCAAACTAAAACAAATATAACACAGAAAATGTATGAACTTCGAGTAAATTTTTCAAATAATATTTTACAACGAAATTTTTGAAACAAATATTTTTAATAATGAAGTTGAACATTTTTTTTATATCAGAAACAATAAAAGAAATCATGAAACCATGAAAAAAATAAAAATGAAATCATGAAAAAAAGTTTATTTATGCGTAATTTGCCAAATTTTCTGAAACACACCACATATAGGCTGATCCATTTCGTGTTTTCTAATCCATATTGTTAAGCCTTTTTTTTTTTTTCAATTTTTGTTTTTAATTATTCTTTAATTATTAGTGTATCACCATTTATCCAAAAGGAGTAAGATACTTTGTTCTTAATTTCTATAGTAAGAATAGTTTAAAATTAAAGACAGAAGATGAAAAAAATCTTATAAAAACATACGATTAAAAAAAAAAATATTAAAGATTGTGTCTTTGTTTTTATAAACGAAAGATTTTCTCTGAAACAAGTTTAGGGAAATAAATCTCAAAAAGCTGACCGATATTGATCTTAGCAAGAGTTATGTGGAATATTTCTCTTTAAGAAAGGTCTAGTTTCCTTTGGATCAATTGGTTGGAGAAATATTTTTCGAAATGAAGATTATTGAATTTGTTCAAACATAGATTTTTTTTTGATAAAACAACGAATTGTTCTAGAACATGAGAAATGAATAAATTTCTAAGCTCCAATATTTTCACAATGATCTTTTTGTATTTTAAATGCCATGATATATGTTTGACCTGAACTGAAAATCAAAAGTATTAAGGGGGTTCGGAATTTTAAATGACAATCATGATGAACCTCAATTTTTTATGTACCTTTTCTCAAAAAGGATCGCAATTAAAATTTTGAAATTTTTTCAATACATAACGTATATTTTCTAAATTATATTGAAGTAAGTCTTTTAAGAAAAATTTAGATAATTTTTTTTTTTTTTTAAAGTTTAACTTTAAATAACTTTGAAATTTTAAAAACAGATCATTTTTTTGTAATTAAAATTTGCATAAAATAAATAATTTTACAGATATTTAAAAAGCTCACTTCGATATAATCTAAATTACATTAGTCATCTATAGATAAAAATAATATTTATATATAGAGAGAGAGAAGAGTATCGAATTAGTTCAAACAAAGATTTAAAAAAACACGAAATGTTCTAGAACCTGTGAAATGAATAAATTTCCTTAAGTGAAATCTTCCAATCTATTCAACAGTCGTCTTTTTGTATTTTAAATGTCATTATATATGTTTAATCTGAATTGAAAATCAAAAGTATTAAGAGGGCGTTCGGTAATTTTAATGTCAATCACGATGAAAGGCAATTTTTAATGTATATTTTCTAAAAAAATACTGCAGTTAATACTTTGAAATTTTTTTCAATACATTATATAAATTTCTAGATTATATTAAAATGAGTTTTTAAAAAAAAACAAAAAAATCCAATATTGTTTTTTAATTTTTAACCTTAAGCATCTTTGAAATTTAACAAACAAATAATTTTATGTAATTAAAGTAAATAATTTTACATATATTTAAAAAAAGCTTAAATCAGTACAATCTGTATTACATGAGGCATATATTGACAAAAATTATATATATATATATATATATATATATATATACAAAAGTTTAGTAGAAAAGGTATGTGCATAGTTTGAAAACTTACATTTTGAGAAATATTGATTTAAAGTAAAAAATGTCACATAACATATTTCAGTTCCATACGTAGTATTTTCTTTATTTTCAGTATCCTATCATTTTTCTTCCTATTCGATGTTTTTTGCCCTTATCTTTGTAAAACTATCATTTTTTTCTTTTTAGTTTTTTTTTTTCTTCGTTTTGTGAGCAGTGGTAGTCTGATATTCTGGCTATATGACCAGTTTCAATAAGCATTTTTGCTTGCGATGTGTTTGTGCATTTGAATGGTTCATCATTTGATAATGAGGTATTAAGTTTTGCACCATATAGATAATTAATACATTTCAACATTAAATAAATAGTAAGGGCAGTGTTACCTTTTTCACTATCACAATTAAATCACAAATTCATTTCACACTGTGGAAGTGTGATTACACAATGATTGCATACAACATGCATGCGAAATATTTCAGAGTTTAATTTAAATTAATATAATATTGTTTTTCGGTACTTACATATTAACGGTACCTTGGCGACAGACTTGGCGGTTTTTTAAGTGTCGCCAATCTCTATTATTTGGAATAAAAATATTTTGAAAGCGTTTTGATTTTAAATGAAGTGTTTATATATATTTTATTATTTGGAACAAAAATTTGAAGTGTAGATTGGCGCCAAATCTGTAGCTGCGGTTGGCGCGTGTGCTCTTTATTGGCGCAACTGTCGCCAAGGTACCGTTAATACGCAAGTACCTTTTTTTCTTTTGTTAATGCATAACCTTATAACTTATAACTTAACCTCAATGTCTTTTCATTGAGGAATTTGAGAGAAATGATAGTCTGACACTTTTACTCTATGCCCAGTTACAATACAATTTATTCATACGATGTATTTGTGCATTTGTATAGTTCATCATGTAATATTGAAGAATTAAATTTTATACAATATAGATAATTAATACATTTCAACCCTAAAGTAATAGTAAGATCAGTGTTACATATATACTCTAGCAATATCACCACACATTCATTTCACACAATGAAAATCTATATCCACAATGTTTGTATTCAACATGGAATTTTTCAAATGTAATACACCATTAGAAGGATATTGAATAGTAAATATATTGTTTTAATAATGTTCCCCAAAATGATTTGCGAAACTATCACGATTCATTCGAAAAACGTTAGAAATCATTTTAATATAATATTTGCAAAAACTTTATTTTCATTAAAATATGATATTTTTCTTTCTCAATCACGGTTATTTTCATCTACTCAGGGATTTTGATGAGTGTTTTTATTTAGAACAGGATTACTTTTACGAATTTTTTAATATATTAGTTTCAGAATGAGGCCTATTTAAAAACATATAATTAAAAAATATCAGAATTAGTGCAAAATTGTTAACTTAATCAAGATTGCTAAACAAATGACACACAATTTAACACTAGTATAAGTAAAATAAGAATTCAAAATCATAAATCTATTTTAACAGCGTATGTGAATCTCAATGTGCAAAATCTTAATAACAGCTGTAGTCATTCTAAAATCCTAGAGAAAGAGACAAAATAAAAAATGAATATATTCTGTGGCTTTGCGTGTACTTTGAATCCACGCTCAATGTTTACAAAATGGCCAGTCGAAAAATGGGTGTGGTCGGTCATATGATTGTTTTTACATTTTTTATAATCAGTTTTAATACACTTTTAATTGGAATTTTTTCAAATGTAATACACCGTTAGAAAGATAATGAATAGCAGATAATAGTTCATAATAATCCTCAAAACTATTTTTTTTACCCTTTAAGCTGATTTTTAATTCTTCAAACTATTCTGAATTCCCTCAAAACTTTTAAAAATATAATTTCCTGTTAAATATACTATATGCATTCACTTAGCTGTGGATATATTTTAACTCTTTCAATAGAGTCAAACCTAATGTTTCTAAATACTTTTTTAACAATTAAAAATATTGAAATACTATAAAAAGTTCTGATTTATTCCTAATTTAATTAATATAATTTTATTTAAAATCCATATAATCCCAATTTTCCATAAAAACATTTAATTTATTATTGAATTATTGTTTTAATATTTGAAACTTATATATAAAGAGATATATTTTTAGAATGCATTTAGCCTGCTTTAAAAATTAATCACTACTTACTCTATTTGAAACTCAAATGTCACAATTCCTGAAACATTATATAAGCATATTATTCTATACCATCTTTCTTTAAAGTATACCTAACCATTAAATGAATAAAAACTTTTTAAATCTTGAATTTTTATTCAGGTATTGATATACTGTTAAATACTACATCCAAAACGAAAAAAAAAAAAATTCAAAATATACGAATTCAATAAACTTTTTATTTTAATGTCATTATTTGACATGTGAAATAATTTTATTTAAATGAACAATTTAAATTTTAGCAAATAAATCTTTATCAAAATAAAAAAAATACTTAACAGCAAAAAAATAATCAAAAATGTAACTCGTCAAACACAAGATAATTTTATCTATTTTACTCAAAATAAATTTAAATAACTTTTATAACTCTGCTTAATCAAATTTTTAAAGTGCTTTTTAATGTCATGTAATTATACTAATCCGATTCAAAAGGCAAAGTACCTATCTATAAAGTTTCAAATGTCCCGGCTACAAAGTTTATTAAAACTTTCACACCATTTTAAGTACTACAATTTAATTCACAGTTTAGACAGTCCTACAACAAAATGAACAACATATAAATATCAAATTTATATTTATATTATTTAAAAAAACCAGTTAGTCCAACTCTCATAAAGTTACTACCTATTACTAAACGCCACTGCATCAAGGACATCGAAATAAGCACCATTCTAAATCAAGCTTATATGAATGTTCCACCCTGAACCAATCATCCTAAAGCTGGAAATCTACCATGTCTGGCACCATTACAATGGGCTGGCTCAGCATTACTTCATAAGGTTAACTCTGCACATAATTAATAGTTTAGTGCACCTCGGGGATAGCAGAAGGAAGATTCTGCGAGTGTGGTATCTGCATGACGCACGGTTAGTAAAATATCTCCAGAAGGACCATTTAGGGGTGGGTTACAGAGTGGAAAGTGGGGGTTCCGGGCTACAGGTTCCTGGAAGAGAGAAAATCGATGTGCCAAACCACCTCCCTGGATCAGTGAGGAACGCAAAAGCCAGGGAGTGAAAAATAAACAACTTGGGTTTAAAGTGGAAGGAAAATATTTTTTGAAGGACGTTGAAAAAGAACACTTAGTTAATTGCACTGAAAATAAAATGTAAAACGTTTATTCTGAGGTATTCTGTACCATCTTTGCTATTTATAAATTTATAAATTTAATTATTTTTTTTAACTAAAACAATTTTAATATATAAGGACCATGCACATAAAATAGTTTTCTTCACTTTATTTTAAATATGATATCAAGATATATAGATTTAAATGTACTCTCCCTTTATGTACACATAAAATAATAGCTGAAACATGCTACTTAATTATGCAACAAGAAACTCCTGATTTATAAAAATAATTTCTATAGAAAAAGTTTTTCAAATATCAATTTATTTTAGCTAAGGTTAATTTCGAAATAGGTTGAAGTTAACTAAGGTTAATAGCCTTAAAATTAAAGTGTAAAACCCTTAATCTGAAGTAAATGGGATATTCTGTACCATCTTTGATATTTATAAATTTAATTATTTTTTAACTAAAGCTTTTTTAATAAATAAGAACCAAACACACAAAATAATATGATTCACTTAATTTTAAATATGATATCAATTCATTGTAGATATATAGGTATAACATTTATTCCATCACTACGTATACATAAAATAATAAAGCATACTATTTTTCATGCAACATTACAATTTCTTAAGAAGCACCTGATTTATAAGGATCTATTTTTAAATTGTTTTCTATAGAAAAAAAGTTCTTCCAAATACCAATTCATTTTGTCTCGTAAATTTCTTAAAAATTTGTTTGATCGATTATTACTGCATATTTTGTTAGGATAGTTATATATTAGAATGATTGTTACATTGTATATTATAATTATATATTTTGTAATATTGTTTGTCATATTAGTACAAACATGTTCTCTTTGGTGCCATCTTCTCTATTTTTAATAATTTGTAGCACAATAAGTAATCCAGTTTAATCATTTGTATGCACTTGAAACCATGATGGGCAGTAAAGCATCAAAAATTAAATCAACTTTACATCTCTTCTGAACTCACGAAATGAAAACTGCTTTGTGATACATTTATTTAGAATAACTAAAGTAGTATACATACACCCAATGCTACATAGGATACATTTAAACAATAATATATAAGTTATTTATAAACAAATAATTTCGCAAAAAAAGTATTTATTTAAAAAGTATTATAATTATAAGATACAGTATTGATGAAAATGTAAGTTACAAATAAATTAAAATAGTTTTGTAATTCAAAAAATTTAAGTAATTTTCAGTATTATAATAAAATAATATCAACTATTTACTTTTTAATTATTGCTTTTTCTCTTAAATGAAATGTACATGTATTAAAAGTACCGTACATAAGATACGTTCTCAACATTTAATTACAACAGTATAATCAGTGATAATAGTGGTCTGAGTAATTCATCTTCCTAGATTATTTAAAAGAACTTTGAAGTTAATTACTTTTAACATTGAATGAAATGTTTTCTTGGTCAAAAATACATCTTAAATAGAACTCTTTGTTTCACTTCATCACATATAGTAGCATCAAGATAAGAGAAAAATTTGCATTATCTGACGACTATAAGAATTTCTTTTGGCAACTAAATTGTTTAGCATGTAAAAAATAACAATGCAATGCATTCACATTTCTAGTCATCAACTATGAAGGAATATATGGTAAACTCTACTATTTTATAGTACAATTTCCTACTGCAATCTTACTTTCAAATTATCATTTGTTTAGATCATTTTAAAAGCACTATATAAAATCAGTTCCATTTTAAATGCCAACTAAATCCCTTTATTTTGCAGATTTAAAGTTATTCAAAAATATTCTCCTTTAAATTAGTACCATATAAACTATAACACAACACCCAAATTCTCTATCAGTTGCATTTAATTTATAGTTCCTCTTGCTTAAAACAAAATAAGCTCAAATTTGCTTTTGAACAAAGGCTGATACTTTATTAAATGGAAAATTCCTCAGTTTTCATCATCCACTTGTTAATCCTATTACTCTCAGCATAAATTTTAATATCCAACTTAAACCATTTCAGTAGAAGATTCTTGTTTTATTCTAAGCCCGAACCATTTTACCTTCGAAAATACTTTAAGCCCCTTAGTCTTGGTTCAACAGCTCCGGTAATCCTTGCACACAATCGATTGTTTTGATGCAGAAAGGAAAAAAAAAGATATTCTCATCAGATCCTCAAATAATCTCACCCTTCCAATAGTTCGGAAAGAAGAAAGCAGCTTTCTATAATAGGATATGCATAAGAATGAAAGTTGCTTCAACGTTTGCAGGGAACAAAATAGAGTTAATTTTTATTTCAACAGATAATGTCCATACATCACTGGAATGGTATACGTGCTTTTATGGTAAAGAAAATTAATTCAGTCTCAGCTACCATTTTGGACCGCGTTCAAGATGTTACTCTCCGCCTATTTGCATGCGAATGTGCTGAGTGAAAAGAAATTTGGCAACCTTCTGATTCTATATATAAAAAGGATATTGTTGACGATCAAGTAAACGATAAATAAAAAGAGCAGATGGTGTCATGCTTTTGGTTTATTGTAATGAAATAGCTGCTTTTAAAAGGATTTTTTTTTTGTTTATTGGTTTTACTACAAAAAATTTGCAAAGTATTTCACGCTATAGTTTTAATAAAATGGAAACATAACATAGTTTCATATAACAATGCTACTCCATTAACTCTACTACTCTAATACTCCATTTAAAGAGAAAAATACAAAAATAAAAAATCTATATTAATCGTAATTTAATATGATATTAACGGTTACGTTAATTAGACAATTAACGATTAATTATTTCGGCAATTAATGGTTTCACACAAATATTTTATACTGTCTTTCCAAACTCAAATCCAGCCAATATAATTTAACTATGTTTTAATAAATTGTTAAAAAATAATAGTACAAGGAAAATTAAAATGTCTCATAAAAATCAAATCTTTTTATTTGTAATTTTATATAATCTGTACTGTGGATAAAATTATAAATTATCTTACATGCAAAAAGGGAAATTCTTTCGAAAATGAATTCGGTCCTAAATTAAAGTGTTTTCGGCATGGCACTATATTATTAAACTTTTTAAAGTTTAGCTATAAATGTTCACATATTATTTCTACAGCTGCCAAGCACTTGTTTGAAAAATTGAAGTTGCTAGTAAATTAATTCTACTCCCTAGCTTTAGAGACATCTATTCCAACAGAACAAAAAAATGCTTTCGAATTTCTAGTCATCAACTATGAAAGAATATATGGTAAATTCTACTAAATTATAGTACAATTTTCAACTGTAATCGTGCTTCAAAGTATCGTTTATTTAGATGATTTTCAAAGAACTATAAAATATCAGTTCCATTTTAAATACCAACTAAATCCCATATTTTGTAGACTTAAAGTTATTTAAAAATATTCTCCTTGAAATTAATACCAAATAATCAAGAACACTACTCGCAAATTCTCTGTCACTTGTATTTAATTAATAGTTCCATTCTGCTTACAACAAAAAAAAAGCTCAAATTTGCTTTTGAACAATGGCTGATACTTTATTAAACGGAAACTTCCTCAAATTTCATCATCAACTTGTTAATCTTCTTACTTTCAGCATAAATTTTAATATCCAACTTAAACCATTTCAGCAGAATATTCTCGTTTTATTCTAAGCCCCAACCATTTTAATTTCGAAAATACTTTAAGCTCCCCGAGTCTTGGTTCAACAGCTTAGGTAATCCCTGCACCGACAATCGATTGTTCTTGATGCAAAAAGGAAGAAAAAAGGTATTCTAATCAAATCCTCAAATAATCTCACCCTTCCAATAGTTGGGAAGGAAGAAAAAGCTTTTATAATAGGATATGCATAAGATGGAAAGTTGCTTCAACGTATGCAGGGAACAAAATAGAGTTAATTTTCATTTCAACAGATAATTCCCATACATCACTGGAATGGTATACGTGCTTCTGTGGTAAAGAAAATTAATTCAGCCTCAGCTACCATTTTGGACCGCGTTCAAGATGTTACTCGCAGCCTATTTGCATGCGAATGCTGAGTGAAAAGCAATTTGGCAACCTTCTGATTCTATATATAAAAAGGATATTGTTGACGATCAGGTAAACGATAAATAAAAGAGCAGATGGTGTCATGCTTTTGGTTTATTGTAATGAAAAGCTGCTTTTAAAAACAGATTTTTTTTTTTGTTTATTGGTTTTACTACAAAAAATTTGCAAAGTATTTCACGCTATAGTTTTAATAAAATGGAAACATAACATAGTTTCATATAACAATGCTACTACTCCATTTAAAGCAAAAAATAAAAAAAAAAAATCTATATTAAACGTAATTTAATATGATATTAACGGTTACATTAATTAAACAATTAACGATTAATTATTTCAGCAATTAATGGTTTCACACAAATATTTTATACTGTCTTTCCAAACTCAAATTCAGCCAATATAATTTAACTATGCTTTAATAAATTGTTAAAAAAATAATAGTACAAGGAAAATTAAAAATGTCTCATAAAAATCAAATGTTTTATTTGTAATTTTATATAATCTGTACAGTGGATAAAATTATAAATTATCTTACATGCAAAAAAAGGAAATTCTTTCGAAAAATGAATTCGGTCCTAAATTAAAGTGTTTTCGGCATGGCACTATATTATTAAACTTTTAAAGCTTAGCTATAAATGTTCACATATTATTTCTACAGCTGCCAAGCACTCGTTTGAAAAATTGAAGTTGCTAGTAAATTAATTCTACTCCCTAGCTTTAGAGACATCTATTCCAACAGAACAAAAAATGCTTTCGAATTTCTAGTCATCAACTATGAAAGAATATATGATAAATTCTTGTAAATTATAGTACAATTTTCAACTGTAATCGTGCTTTCAAAGTATCGTTTCTTTAGATAAATTTTCAAAGTACTATAAAATATCAGTTCCATTTTAAATACCAACTAAATAACCCATATTTTGTAGACTTAAAGTTATTTAAAAATATTCTCCTTGAAATTAATACCAAATAATCAAGAACACTACACGCAAATTCTCTATCACTTGTATTTAATTAATAGTTCCATTCTGCTTACAACAAAAAAAGCTCAAATTTGCTTTTGAACAATGGCTGATACTTTATTAAACGGAAACTTCCTCAAATTTCTTCATCAACTTGTTAATCTTCTTACTTTCAGCATAAATTTTAATATCCAACTTAAACCATTTCAGCAGAATATTCTCGTTTTATTCTAAGCCCCAACCATTTTACTTTCGAAAATACTTTAAGCTCCCCGAGTCTTGGTTCAACAGCTTAGGTAATCCCTGCACTGACAATCGATTGTTCTTGATGCAAAAAAGGAAGAAAAAGGTATTCTCATCAAATCCTCAAATAATCTCACCCTTCCAATAGTTGGGAAGGAAGAAAAAGCTTTTATAATAGGATATGCATAAGATGGAAAGTTGCTTCAACGTATGCAGGGAACAAAACAGAGTTAATTTTCATTTCAACAGATAATTCCCATACATCACTGGAATGGTATACGTGCTTCTGTGGTAAAGAAAATTAATTCAGCCTCAGCTACCATTTTGGACCGCGTTCAAGATGTTACTCGCCGCCTATTTGCATGCGAATATGCTGAGTGAAATGCAATTTGGCAACCTTCTGATTCTATATATAAAAGAAATATTATTGACGATCAGGTAAACGATAAATAAAAGAGCAGAGGCTATCATGCTTTTGGTTTAATGTAATGAAATAGCTGCTTTTAAAACGGATGGTTTCTTTTTGTTTGTCTATTTTATACAATACGCTAAGTTCCCAGCTATAGTTTTTATAAAATGAAAACATGTTAACATTCCATTTAAAACAAAGGATATAAATATAAAAAATCCATATTCGACATAATTTGAAATGATATTAACGGTTACGTTAATTAGACAATTAATGCTTAATTAGTTAGTTCATTAGATTTAAACAATTAATGGTTTCAAACAAAAATTGTTTAATGGCTTTCCAAATTCAAATCTAGCTAATATTATTTAATTATTTTTTAATAAACTGTTAAAAAATAATAATAAAGGGAAATTTACAAATTCCTCATATAACCAAATATTTTATTTGTAATTTTAAGTAATCTGTATAGTTGAAAAATTATAAATTATATAAAGCAAAAAAAGATGTTTCGAAAATGAATTTGGTCCTAAATTAAAGTGTTTTACATGGCACTATAATATTAAAATTTTAAAGTTTAACTATAAATGTTCAGACATTATTTCTACTGCTGCCAAACACTTGCTTGAAGAATGAAGTCTAGTAAATTAGACAACTCCCTAGCTTTAGAGACATCTTCCAACAGGACAAGTAATGCGTTTGAATTTCTGGTCATCAACTATGAAAGAATATATGGTAAACTCTTCTAATTTGTAGTACAATTTCCTACTGTAATCGTACTTTCAAATTATCATTTGTTTAGATGATTTTAAAAGCCTTATATAATATCAGTTCCATTTTAAATACAAACTAAATCCCTTATTTTATAGATTTAAGTTTGTTTGAAGATATTCTTCTTGAAATTAATAACAAATAAACTAGAACACAACATGCAAATTCTCTATCACTTGTATTTAATTTATAGTTCCACTTTCATTACAACAAAATAAGCTCAAATTTGCATTTGAACAATGGCTGATACTTTATTAAATGGAAACTCCCCTCAATTTTCATCCACCTGTTAATCACGTTACACTCAGCATAAAATTTAATATCGATCTTAAATCATTTCTGTAGAAGATTGTCGTTTTATTCTAAGCCCGAACCATTTTACCTTCGAAAATACTTTAAACTCTCCGAGTCTTGGCTCATCAGCTCAGGCAATCCCTGCACTGACAATCGATTGTTCTTGATGCAAAAGGATATAAAAAAATATTCCCATCAAATCCTCAAATAATCTCACCCTTCTAATAGTTCAGAAAGAGAAAGAAGCTTTCTATAATAGGATATGCATAAGAAGGAAATTTGCTTCAACGTATGAAGGGAACAAAACAGAGTTAATTTTCATTTCAACAGATAATGTCCATACAACACTGGAGTCGTATACGTGCTTTTGTGGTAAAGAAAATTAATTCAGTCTCAGCTAACCATTTTGGACCGCGTTCAAGATGTTACTCGCCGCCCAAATGTGCTGAGTGAAAAGCAATTTGGCAACCTTCTGATTCTATATATAAAAAGGATATTATTGACGATCAGGTAAACGATAAATAACAGAACAGAGGCTAGCATGCTTTTGGTTTAATATAATGAAATAGCTTCTTTAAAAATGGATTGGGTTTTTTTTTAAATGTTTATTTATTGTATACAATATTTGCAAAGTATTTCACGCTAAAATAGTTTTAATAAAATGAAAACATGGCATAGTTTTTGCATAGCAATGCTACGATTCCATTAAAAACAAAGGATATAAATATAGAGAAAGTTTTATTAGACATAATTTGAGATGTTATTAACGATTACGTTTATTAAACAAGACGATTAACGGTTAATTAATTGATTGTGCTGTATCTTGGTTAACTGGTCAACATAATCAGTAATGGTAATGTTCTGAGTAATTCATCTTCCAATATTATTTAATAGTAGCTATGAAGTTATGTACTTTAACTATTGAATGAATTGTTTTCTTGGTTAAAAATTACATCTTATATAGAACTTTTTGTTTCACTTCATCACATATAGGTAGCATTGAGATAAGAAAAAAAATTGTGTCGTCTGACGACTATAAGAATTCCTCTTAGGAATTACATTTTTTGGCATGTAATAAAATAACATGAATATAAAACAAATAATGTGTGTGAGTTTCTAGGCATTAGCCATGAAAGAATATATATGGTAAACTACTATTTTATAGTAAAATTTAATACTGTAATCGTACTTTCAAATTATCATTTGTTTAGATGATTTTAAAAGCCCTATATAATATCAGCTCCATTTTAAATACCTACTAAATCCCTTATTTTGTAGATTTAAGGTTGCTTGAAAAATATTCTCCTTGAAATTAATTCAGGATAAACTAGAACACAACATGCAAATTCTCTATCACTTGAATTTAATTTATAGTTCCATTTTGCTTAAAATAAAATAAGCTCAAATTTTCTTTTGAACAATGGCTGAAACTTTATTAAATGGAAACTTCCCTCAATTTTCATCATCCACTTGTTAATCTCGTTACTCTCAGTATAAATTTTAATAATTATCTTAAACCATTTCAGTAGAATATTCTCGTTTCATTCTAAGCCCGAACCATTATACCTTCGAAAATACTTTAAGCTCCCTGAGTCTTGGTTCAACAGCTGAGGTAATCCCTGCACTGGCAATCGATTGTCCTTGATGCAAAAAAGGGGAAAAACGTATTCTCATCAAATCCTCAAATAATCTCACCCTTCCAATAGGTGGGAAGGAAGAAAGAAGCATTTATAATTGCATATGCATAAGAAGGAAAAGTTGCTTCAACGTATGCAAGGAACAAAAACCGAGTTAATTTTCATTTCAACAGATAATGCCCATACATCACTGGAATGGTATACGTGCTTTTGTGGTAAAGAAAATGAATTCAGTCTCAGCTACCGTTTTGGACCGCGTTCAAGATGTTACTCGCCGCCTATTTGCATGCGAATGTGCTGAGTGAAAAGCAATTTGACAACCTTCTGATTCCATATATAAAAAGGATATTATTGACGGTCAGGTAAACGATAAACAAAAGAGCAGAGGCTATCGTGCTTTTGGTTTAATGTAATGAAATAGCAGCTTTATAAATGGATTGTTTCTTTTTGTTTATTTATTTTATATTATATTTGCAAAGTGTTTGACGCTATAGTTTTATTAAAAGAAAACATAGCAGTGTTTTACATAACAATACTACGATTCCATTTAAAATAAAAGATATCAATATAAAAAATTTATATTAGACATAATTTGAGATACTATTGACGGTTGCGTTAATTAGATAATTAATAGCTAATTGATTAGCCAATTAGGTTAATAGCAGTTAAGTAGTTGCTCAATTAATGGTTCAAACAAAAATTGTTTAATGCCTTTCCAAATGCAAATCCAGCCAATATTGTTTAATTATTTTTTAATAAATTGTTAAAAAAATAAAAATAAAAGAAACATTAAAATTGCCTCATGTAAACCAAATGTTTTATTTGTAATTTTATGTAAGTTTGTACAGCATAAAAAATTTTAAATTATCTTAAATGCAAAAAAAAAGATTTTTTTCGAAAATGAATTTGGTCTTAAATTAAAGTGTGTTTCCGCATGGCACTATAACAAAGAAATTTTAAAGTTTAACTACGAATGTTGACATTTTATTTCTACTACTGCCAAACACTCTTTTAAAAATTGAAGTTGCTAGTAAATTAATTTTACTGCCTAGCTTTAGAGACATCTATTCCAACAGAACAAAATATGCGTTTGAATTTCTAGTCATCAACCATGAAAGAATATATGGTAATCTCTTCTAATTTATAGTACAATTTCCTACTGAAATTGTAATTTCAAAGTACCGTTTGCTTAGATGATTTTCAAAGTACTTTAAAATATCACTTCCATTTTAAATACCAACTAAATCCCTTATTTTTGTAGATTTAAGATTGCTTGAAAAGTATTCTCCTTGAAATTAATACCAAATAAACTAGAACATAACACACAAATTCTCTATCACTTGCATTTAATTTATAGTTCCATTTTCCTTACAACAAAATAAGCTCAAATTTGCTTTTGTACAATAGCTGATGCTTTATTAAATGGAAACTTCCTCTATTTTCATCATCCACTTGTTAATCTTGTTACTCTCAGCATAAATTTTAATATCCATCTTAAACCATTCCAGTGGAATATTCTCGTTTTATTCTAAGCCCAAACCATTTTAACCTTCGAAAATACTTTAAGCTCCCCGAGTATCGGTTCAACAGATCAGGTAATCCCTGCACTGACAATCGATTGTTGATTGAAAAAAAGGGGAAAAAAAGGTATTCTCATCAAATCCTCAAATAATCTCACCCATCCAATAGTTGGGAAGGAAGAAAGAAGCTTTCATAATGGGATATCATAAGAAGGAAAGTTGCTCCAACGTATGCAGGGAACAAAACAAGAGTTCATTTTCATTTCAACAGATAATACCCATACATCACTGGAGTCGTATACGTGCTATTGTGGTAAAGAAAATTAATTCAGTCTCAGCTACCATTTTGTACCGCGTTCAAGATGTTACTCGCCGCCTATTTGCATGCGAATGTGCTGAGTGAAAAGCAATTTGGCAACCTTCTGATTCTATGTATAAAAAGGATATTATTGACGTTTAGGTAAACGATAAATAAAAGAGCAGAGGCTATCATGCTTTTTTGTTTAATGTAATGAAATAGCTGCTTTTAAAAATGGATTGCTCCTTTTTTTGTTTATTTATTTTATACATTTTTGCAAATTATTTCTAGTTATAGTTTTAATTAAATGAAAACATAGCATTTTTTCAAATAACAATGCTATGACTCCGTTTAAAGAAAAGGATATAAATATAAAAAAATCCATATCAGACATAATTTGAAGTGCAATTAACGGTTACGTCAATTAGATAAGACACTTAAGGGCTAAATTAAGTATACAATAATGATTCTATGTATAAAAATACTATTATTTACGATCAGATAAATGATAAATAAAAGAGCAGAGGCTATCCAGCTTTTAGTTTAATGTAAGGAAATAGTTGCTTTTAAAATGTATTGTTTCTTTTTGTTTATTTATTTTATACAATATTTGCAAAGTATTTTACGCTAAAATAAAATGAAAAACATATCATTGTTTTACATAACAATGATACGATTCCATTTAAAACAAAAAGGTATAAATGCACAAAAAAAACTATATTAGACACAATTTAAGATTCTCTTAACGATTACGTTAATTAGATAATGCCTTTATGCCTTAATTACAATACCTTTCCAAACCCAGCATGTATTTAAAAATATAATCAAAAAAATAAGACGCAAATATAATGTAACTATTTTTTTTCTAATGAATTATTAAAAATAATAATTCAAGAAAAATTCAAATTGCCTCACAAAAATCAAATGTTTTATTTGTAATTATAAACGATAAATAGTGGGAAAAATATCTGGATAGAAAATATATCTTATATCTGGATAGTGAAAAAAACATATAAATTGCCATAAATGCAAAAGATATTTGAAAAAATCACTTTGTTCATAAATTAAAGTGTGTTTCGAAATTCTACAATAATAACTACCAATAAAATTTTAATGTTTAAATAAAACTACAGAGAAATGTTCACACATCATTCCTACTGCTGCCAGACACTCCTTAGAAGAATTGAAGTAGCCTGTAAATTATTATATCTTCCGATCACTTATTTAGAGAGATATATTTCAATTGACCAGGCCTTTTTGTGATTCCAGATGCTTATATATTAGTTAAACATAGACTATGGTATTCACTTTAAGAATTACAAATCGTTTGGAAAGTGATTGACAACTTTTTAACAATAAATTTCATTTTGAAAAACTACATTAATTTTATAGGTCTACTTACCATTTAAGAAATAAACCAATAGAATACGATGATAAGACATAATTTTAAATGAAGAATTATTATAATTTAGAAAAATCCCTTTATTTTTACAGTTTTGTTAAATAACTTTAATACTTGATTTACTCGCTTAATCCGTCGCAGTTCAATTGTCTGGTAAAATTGACAAAATAATTCGCCAATTTCTGCTGCGACCCAACAAGTACGATTCATTCTAGTTAGACTCTGGACAGCAGGTCAAAGTTGTGATTCTATCTCAATTTCAACATAATCAAATTTGCGATTCTATCTCAATTTCAACATAATCAAAGTTGCGATTTATCTCATTTCAACATAATCATATTTGCGATTCTATCTCAATTTCAACATAATCAAAGTTGCGATTCTATCACAGTTTCTATCTCAATTTCTATAATCAAAATTGCTATTCTTCTATCTCAAACTAATTCTATCATAGTTTCAATTAATCAAAATTGCTATTCTATCTCAAACTAGTAATCAACATAGTCAGTTGCTCTTCTAAAAAATCGTGATAATTTGTCATCTGATTTGAACAGGATTAAGTACAATATTTCCCCCCAATTTTTTTCATTAACTCAATTCCTAATTAGGCATAGAAATTTTAAATATTTTCTTGACTAATTAACTCTCGGGCTTAACATCCTTTGAAACATCCTCCTGAACATCTGCTGGATTATATTAAACTTCAATTGCAAAGAGCCTTGTTAAAACGAACTTTCATAAAAATACAGTCTATTTCCTGTTTGTTAGTTTCGTCTCACCTTGTCAAGAGCATCGGAGAATTTGGTCTTTTATGATTTTGTTATTTTTTTTTGTTTGTTTGTATTTATTTGAAATGATATTTCTGCCTTCCATCTATTTTGTGATGGCAATATTTTTTGTCAATACCTTTTTTTTAAGATACATACTCTAGGTTATTTTTTTAATTTAAATTTTGTAAGTTTTACTGAATTCTTTGTTTAACATATGAGTTATCATTTTGTGCTTCAAATTAAAATAAAAATGCTTTGAAAAATCAGGGACACTAAAAAAAGAAGTTGGTTCTAATACTGATATTTAAAGTTTTAATATAATCAATATGTTTCAAAGCCTTTAACTAATATTTGATATGTATAAAATATTATATTGCGATTCTCCTCTTTAAAATTTATGTATTATTTTTTCATTTTCAAGATCTGTATCTCAGTAAAGTATGACTGGTGAGGTATTATGAAGGTATTAATTTGAGCAGAACTGAATTAAAATAAAATACACTAGGAAAATTCATGCACATTAAAAAGAAGCAGGTTCTTTACTAATATTTAAAGTTTTAATACAGAGTATGTTTCAAAGCATTTTACCAAGCATTTAATTTGTATAAGATATTATATTGCGATTCTCCTCTTTAGAATTTATGAATTATTTTTCAGTGTCAAGAACGTTACCTCACTAGGATATGACTAGTGAGGAACTCATACGGGTTTATTTTGAGCTACTAATTAAAATAAAAACGCAAAAGGAAAAATCAGGGACATTAATAAGAAGTTCTAATACTAATATTTAAAGTTTTAATATAAATAGTATGTTTCAAAGCATTTTAACTAATATTTGATATGTATAAAATGTTATATTGCGATTCTCCTCTTTAGAATTTGGGAATTAATTTTCAGTCTCAAGAATTTCTTTACCTCACTAGTATATAACTAGTGAGGTACTTATAAGAGCCCACATTCATTCAAATAGGTCATTAAGCTTCAAATTCAAATAAAATACACTAAAAAAATCAGGGAGCAGAAATTAAAAGAGAAGCAGGTTCTAATACTAATGTTTAAAATTTTAAAATAAAGAGTATGTTTCAAACATTTTAACTAGTATTTGATGCATATAAAATATTATGTTACGATTCTTCTCTTTAGAATTTGTGAATTAATTTTCAGTCTCAAGAACATTACCTCACTAGGATAAGACTAGTGAGATACTCGTGAGGATATTATTTTGAGCTACAAAGTAAAATAAATTACACTAAGAAAATCAGGGATTTAAAAAAAAAAGCAGGTTCTAAAACTAGTATTTAAAGTTTTTTTAATACAAATAGTATGTTTCAAAACATTTTAAGTGTTTTATATGTATAAAACATTATATTGCAATTCTCCTCCTTGGAATTTGTGAATTAATTTTCAGTCTCAAGAACATTACCTCACTAGGATAAGACTAGTGAGATACTCATGAGGATATTATTTTGAGCTACAAAGTAAAATAAATTACACTAAGAAAAATCAGGGATTTAAAAAAAAAGAAGCAGGTTCTAAAACTAGTATTTAAAGTTTTAATACAAATAGTATGTTTCAAAACATTTTAAGTGTTTTATATGTATAAAACATTATATTGCAATTCTCCTCCTTGGAATTTGTGAATTAATTTTCAGTCTCAAGAACATTACCTCACTAGGATAAGACTAGTGAGATACTCGTGAGGATATTATTTTGAGCTACAAAGTAAAATAAAATACACTAAGAAAAATCAGGGATTTAAAAAAGAAGCAGGTTCTAAAGCTAGTATTTAAAGTTTTAATACAAATAGTATGTTTCAAAACATTTTAAGTGTTTTATATGCATAAAACATTATATTGCAAGTCTCCTCCTTAGAATTTGTGAATTAATTTTCATTCTCAAGAACATTACCTCACTAGGATAAGACTAGTGAGATACTCATGAGGATATTATTTTGAGTTACAAAGTAAAAAATAAATACACTAAGAAAAATCAGGGATTTAAAAAAGAAGCAGGTTCTAAAACTAGTATTTAAAGTTTTAATACAAATAGTATGTTTCAAAACATTTTAAGTGTTTTATATGCATAAAACATTACATTGCAATTCTCCTCCTTAGAATTTGTGAATTAATTTTCATTCTCAAGAACATTACCTCACTAGGATAAGACTAGTGAGATACTCATGAGGATATTATTTTTGAGTTACAAAGTAAAATAAAATACACTAAGAAAAATCAGGATTTAAAAAGAAGCAGGTTCTAAAACTAGTATTTAAAGTTTTAATACAAATAGTATGTTTTCAAAACATTTTAAGTGTTTTACATGTATAAAACATTCTATTGCAATTCTCCTCCTTAGAATTTATGAATTATTTTTCAGTCTCAAGAACTTCACCTCAATATGTTATGGCTGAGATACTCATGAGAGCATTATTTTGAGCCTCAAATTCAAATAAAATACATTAGAAAAAAAGTCAGGGACATTGAAAACACTAATATTTAAAATTTTCATACAAATAGTATGTTTCAAAGCATATTAACAAGTGTTTGGTATGTATAATGTATTACACTGCGATTCTCCGTTTTAGAATTTCTGAAATATTTTTTCAGTCTCAAGAACGTTACCTCAATGAATTCCTCCAATCATTTTAGAGCTTTTAACTAAGTCTTTGCTTATGCAGATTTATAGCTCAAACCGTACAATAAATTTTTCTTAAAAACCCATCTAAGATCTTCTGCGTGGGACGGAATGATCCAGACGGCCCACTTATGATCTCAATTACAGCTTTAAAGTATCCGAAGAGTTTTCATACGCCATTGCGAAGATTTGGAATCGAACAAAGGATGAATACAAAGACGGTCATAAAAGATGAAAAGGCTTCGAAAGTGAAAGGACTATTCTCACAAAAGCTTACATTTTGAGCTCCGGTTGGTTTCGTCCCCAGTACTAGGGAGTATTTATTGATACAGTACCGCTTAACTCTTTCCAAAAAAGTATGATGTGAATTTCGATCACTAGAAGTCGGTTTTATTCGCTTTTTTTTTTGATAAAGGTAAAAATAATTTTTTTTTCACTCTATATTCTTCTGATTCTTCTCATAAATACATAACTGGATGTTCTATTCAATTCAGTTTAAAGGTATTTTTATTATTATGATATATAAATACAATTTTTTTCTAGATTATTTTATACATTGTCATATGTGGGCTTCAGTTGACATTTTCCATATCGAGACGCGAAGGACGCTTTTTGTGACATGTCCTCCAGGGTCTAAAGTTCCAGAAAATACAGTCCTTTTTATAATTCATTGTATATTTTGCATATACTACGCTAAAAAATTCTTCAAATGATATGATATAACTCGAAAATTTACAATTATGTTTACAAAATATCAAAACAAATAATATTAAATTATTCAATATTAATGGCATGTCTTACTTCTAAAGTAGCAATCTTTAAAATATTGGGTCCAAATTATTTAAAAATTTATGAAATATCTGAACTCAACAAGAAAACATGATAGATACGAGGTACTCTTTTTGCTCATATGTATGCATTGTGCCTTAATAGATTAAAATATTATTTCTTTGTCAGATTCCTTTCTAATAAGGCTGATGGTTTTGTCCCCAATACCAGGGAGTATTTATTGATACAGTACCGTTTAACTCTTTCCAAAAAAAAAAAAAAAAAAGAAAAATATGATGTGAATTTTGATCACTAGAAGTAGGTTTTATTAGCTTTTTTGATAAAAGTAAAAATAATTTCTTTTCACTGTATATTCTTCTGATTTTTCCTATAAATATATAACTGGATGTTCCATTCAATTCAGTTTAAAGGGATTTCTTTATTCCGATACATAAATATAATTTTTCCAGCTTATTTTATGCATTTTTATCATTGTGAATATTTATATGGTATGATATGTGGGCTTCAGGTGATTCTTTTTATAATAATGATGTAGGGTACATTTTCCATATCGAGATCACAGACAGTTTGTGAAAAAAATTTGTGACACTTTGTGAAAGAATGCAGTCTATTTATAATTTATAATATATTTTGCATATTGTAGCTGAGAATATTCTTCAAAATATATGATATAACTTGAGATGTTTACAACTATAATACAATTAGCATGTTTACAAAACATTAAAACAAATTATATGATTTTATTCAATATTGAAAGACATGTCTTCTTTTAAAATAATAATTTTTGAAGTATTGAATCCAAATTGTTTGAAAAGTTTCTAAAAGCTCTGAACTTCGAAGAAAACATTATAGTTTTCAGTCACCCTTTTGCCCATATTCATGCAAATGTGCCTTAGTAGGATTTTATTGCTTTATCAATTCTATCTTTTCCGATAAGATTCTCTATTCCCGTACGTCCAATGATTCTTTTTAACAGTGTTTACAATCATTATTTTTCATCATTATTCGTAATTATTTTAAATAGGTATTTTATAGTTTGACTCAATGTAGTTTATATTAAACAATTCTTTTATTAGATAAGTAAAAGAAAACCTTGGATATACTCAATGTAAGCCATGAGACTCTCATGCAATTGGAATTCAGATAAAAAAGGTAGACCACCATCAGAAAAACACTTGAACTTAATTTCTTATTTCGAAGGTTCCAAGCCAGTAACTATACGTTAGTGCAGGGGTGGCCAACCCGCGGCCCACCTTGAACATTTTTCTACCCGTGATATTTATTATACTTTTACAAAATATATTTATTTTATAATGTCCAAAGTAATGAAAACCAACGTATTCAAAAATGCATTGTGTGTGCATCCATATATTCAAAAATTAACTGCCGAAATTATGAGAAAAAATTAACTTTGATTTTAAAATAAAATTCTTACGAATATAGGACAGAAATTGCCTGTTTTATTTATGACTTTACAGTTATGATTTCACAGAATAATTAAATTTTATTCTGCGAACTCATGATGCTCGCTCCTCTTAGATCATCTAAAAAATCTGAACATAGAACCTATTATATGTTTCACTTTAAGCGACGTTAGTAATATAATAGTAAACACAATAATAATAACGCATTATGTTTCAATTTATCACTCCAAAATGTCTATAGCGGGTCTAAATTTAATATGGGGATATATAATTTTATATACGGCCCGCGGAGTTACGATGCATTTCCAAAGTAGCCGCAAAATAATTTGGGTTGGCCACCCCTGCGATAGTGCCCTTCAATGTACTCGCTTCGGCAGTACATATACTAAAATTGGAACGAAGATTAGCATGGCCCTGCGCAAGGATGACACGCAAAATCGTGAAGCGTTCCACATTTTTTTTTACCTTATTCATTTTTATTCATTAATTTTAAGCAACCCCATTTCGTGCTAATGTTTAAATTAAATTAAAATGTGGGAGGTATTGTGGTTCTTAAAACCACCTAGGAACTCTAACCGGTACGCCCGTTGCCCCGTCAAGAATAAATTTTTATCATATTTGAAAGGAAACGAATACCATTTCCAGAAGTATGCGAAAGAGACATTCGAAAATCTATGAGTGGTCACTAATGATGGTTCTTTGCAGCTTTTCAGCCTTTGATGGACGTGAGTGAGCTTGACAGTTTAACTATCTATATATTTTTAGAAGATGTGTATCCACTTTCGTGATACGACTATTCACTGCACTGTTATTTTCTTATAGTTTACTGCTTGTTTTGATTTCATGGCTAAAAATTATACAGAAAAATTAATTTAAATATAAAATTAATTAAACTTTTGCAATACTAGAGAGCTTTTCTCACCAATCCTTCAACTTCCTTTTAATAAAAGGCTTTATTAAGAGATTCCAACATTAAAGTTCTATTTAATAATTATGGTCAATGGCGCTTTGAGTTGAAATATTTTCAAATCTCCATAGTAGTATTAAGATATTTTTTATTAATTGATTTACTTAATTTATATTTAAATTACTATTTATTGGCAATATCATAATATTTCAAAAGAGCTTTTTGATTTTTATTATGATAAAGTTAGATATTATTTTATTTAAGTAATTTGTATTTCTGCCGAACATGTTCACTTAATAAAAAAAAAAAATCGCGTTCCACTTCGACACCGCAAAAGTTGCTAGAACTTGAAGATGGGGCTTGATGGCCGAGTGACAGGCGCTCTGGCGCTAGGTGCTACAAGGTTTTGGGTTTGAGTCCCGTCATTGTCATGGGTGTTTGTAGGGGTTCGGAATCCACTTTAAACAATAGGTCTTAATCTACTATGAATATAAGAGCGCTGGGCTTAGGGCTGACAACCGTACCGAGTAAAATAAAACTTCTCCTGTCTCGAAATCTGCCAGTGCAGACGGCCTTGGCCCACCATAGGGCTGTTGCGCAAATAAAGAAGAACTTATTTTATTACGGTATACTTCCGTATTTATATTATTAAAATATTTTGATAATTATGCTTGGTAAAATAATAATGCCTATAATTCAATCTATGAACATGACGAAATATAAAGCCTGGGTGATGGAACTTCTCAATCAAAATTTCTTGTTCTTTATAACACTCTACAGTTTGGCTTTGTAATCTATAGTCTCAATTATAGAAAAAAATTTATAACTATCGATGTTAATATTTTGTGTGCATGTGAAGCAGACAGGAAAAAGTCTTGTTGCATATAAATATTTTTATAGTAGAGTTATACAGAAATATAATTTCTTTGAACAGGAGACAAACTTGATCCAGCATCCGTGCATTATATAGTCATACTGATTAAAAAGAACTTAGAATAGGAGACAAAGTTTATAAATCCTTTGTACGACTTATACGTAACGTACAAATGTACATACCTAACGTACCACCATTTAATGTAACGTACATTAAATGGTTACAGAACGACTCTGAGCAGAAAACAAACGTGATCAAGTCAGATAGAAATAGTAAAACTGAGTCGTTAAATGGTGCGTTTGATATTTATGGGGAACTCATATCCTATTATTTACGAAATATATCCTCTACTTAATTTTGTTTTTAATCTGTAAGATGTTACTCTTTTGTACAGAAAATTACAGAAATACCTTAAGAAATTTCTAAAAGTTATAGAATATTTTTTTTTTTAATTTCCTCAAAATATCTAACTCCTTTCTCAAGATAGAGGATTCCAACTTTCAATATATTCAGCGGATATGAAAAGGAAGATATAAAAAATTCTTGAAAACAAATATTTTTATTGTAAACAGATTTATATGAAAACTTAAATATTTATAATATATTATATTTGAATATAAATATGTACGAAAATTCGTTTGAATCAAATAATTACTCACTAATTTAAAGAAATGTTATCAAATAAAAGTAATAAACTGTTTTTAAAACCCTCGATGTATGTTGCTATAAATAAAAAGGCATTAATAAATAATAAAATAATAAATATTTTTTTAAAAAATGGTATTGTATTTATTATTTTCTGTCTAATTAATCCCCGAGTTGGTCTAAGACGATAATTAAAAACACTCTTACGTGTTTCTTCTTCTTTCTTCTTCAAAACACGTAAGACGATCATTCTTTTACACTCTTAAGTGTTTTGAGGATGCTACATCTAGAAACGGTCACAAGCCCTATCATATGATGATATCCCTCAATGGCCTAGGGAAAACGGCTTTTCCTGGTTATGGTTGTCTCCTGTATGATAACCAGGAAGAAATGAATATGCCTCACCTTGCTTCCTGTTCTGCACTGCCTCCTGATTCTATATGTGTTATTGGATTGCTGACTTAAGGTGATGGATTAGCTTGCCATTTGTTTCTATCTTGTTCTTTGTATTCATTTTTTTATATCTGTAAACTTGCAAGGGAAATAAAAAAATTAGTATTTTCTTACAATAACAGCATTTTAAAATTAGAAATATTAAAATAGTATTACATAAATTAGTATTATAAAATATATAATAAATTACAATTAATGAATAAATTATAAATGATATAATTAGTATTTTCTATAAATAATAATTAAAATATATAAAATCATAATATTGTATTTATATAAAGAAAAGTGATGAATATATGAATGACTATGAACAAATTTTTTAATTAAAATTTCTCACTCGTTTTTAAATGAAAAAAATATATTTCAATAATCTTAAAATACTTTATCACATGTATTTATGTAAGAATAAAAGTTTAATGTAATTCATTTAAATGCAAAATATTACATTATCCATTTATTATATAATATTTCTTTAAAAAACTCATTGAAGGCAACCGTTTAAAAGAGACAAATTCCTTCAAATTTATAACGCCATAAAATCTTTCCATAATAATATTAGATGGGAAACAATCAACATATATTAGAATGATAAAAATAACAAATTTGTACAACTATAAAGAAAACCTCTTCCTCAAGATATTTTATGAAAATTTCATTCTTTTTTAAGCATCCCAAAACGTAGAAACGTCCTCTCATAAAAGACATTTAATAGTTCGTGAAATATAAACCATTTCGCATTTTTCTGGAGCTCGTTCCTTCCACTTCAAAGGAAAAGAAAATATGTCCACTGGAGAAAAACTGTCTAGCTTGACATTTTTGAGTTGAGTACTTTAAGATATGGTCGAGTGAGCGTGTTTTACAGTCTCCGGAACTTTGTGTACGGACAAATCTAAAAATAAAAACATTTTGAGAAGAAAGTAGAATAAAGAAGCATATTTTATCTCAAACAAGAGACGATTCGGCATTTTCTGAATGGCTACATTTACTTATAAAATTTGCGCCTCAAAAAATGTCGTCTGTTATCCTGTACTTTTTGCACATCTTTGAGTAAGCATTTTCATCTTTTCATTTACATGAATTATGAAGAGGCACAACTAATTTTCATGATTTTCTTCCTACATTCCATCAATTCTTAATCCAGAACTCACTGTGTTGGCACTGTCCCTTTGATATAACTTGTTCCCAAAGTTATACATTTCTATGATTTTCCTTTGGATTTGATGATAAGCCTATAAAGAATTTTCCTTTGGATTTTGTGAATGTGAGTGTGTGTTTGTTTGTGTGTGTGTGTGTGTGTTTGTGTGTAAGTATTTTTATCTTTTCATTTACATGAATTATCAAGAGGCGCAACTAATATTTATGATGTTCTACTTACTTTTCATCAATTCTTAATCCACAACTCATTGTGATTAGATGCAATTTGTTCTCAAAATTTCAACTTTCATTATAAAGATTACGAGATTATGAAAGACGATTAATATAAAGAATATTTCTTTGTTTTTAATTCTACAGCATTAAAATATGGACACAAATGTTTTGACAACATTATTTTAGCATTGTATTTAAGTAATTTAAAATTAGAGCATTTATGTTTTTAATCAATAATTGGCAAATCAAAATTTAAAAAGAAATTTAATGAATATTTATATATGAATATATGATATGAATATATCAATATGAATATTAATATAACATAAATATATATAATTATATAAGTATAAATACATAATAAATACATTATATACGAATATTCATAGTTCATTTTCCATTTTACATACTTTAATCTGAGATTTAAATTTAATATTTAATTATTTAAATGCGAGCAAATGTTTGCTAATCAAATTTCAGAAAATGATTCAAAAAGAGCTGTAGACATTATAATAAAACATCAATTTCGAATAAAATAAATGAAAAAGATGTTATCAGTATTCTAATCTAAACCAGACCACAATTAGAAACAGAAAACTTAAATATGGCTCTTTTTGTAATTAATCTATACAGCCAGTGCTATCTAGAATAATTTACTGATGATTATCCTATATTTGCATTATTATCCTTGAAGTTCGTCTCACTTAGAACTAATCACGTTGATATTAAGGGAAACTACAGTTGTTGACAGCTGTTGATAATGGAATTGGAAAAGCACGCACATCAAGCTAATTTTATTTGTGATTACTACATTATTGTTGAGTAACTGAAATCTATAAGCTACTGGGTTTTTATATTTATTAAAAGATTAATAATTAAATTTCGTTAAAAAAAAATCAAATGATTTAAAGGATTTTCTATCAAGTTATGTCACCCATTTACTCTAATATAGAAAGGAGAGGAAATTAAATTTAATCTTCTATATTAATAGCATAATAACAAGAATGCCACATTTTATATTATGCATGATTCGATGTCAAAAACTGATATTTTTCTATACTTCTCCTCGTAATAAAATTGTAAAGTAATAGTAAAGCAAATTACAGTTTACAAAATTTGCTTTGACTATATCACAAAATAATTTTTGATACATGGAAATACATTTATCTAAAACTCCGGTTTTTTAAAAACTGGGAAATTTTAATAAATCTTTTACAATATTTATGAGATAATTTTAAAAATAGAGCTATGTAATTTATTTTTTTTTTTTTTACCTAAATTCACATAAAAAAACAATTATATTGAAATAAAAAAAAAGGAAACAACAGGGTATTATCATGTCAGTTTCATTATACAAAAAGATAGTTTTGAGCAGACTTGAATTTTATGTAAATATTTTCAAAAATTCATAACAGCTAACATCAAGAAACAAAACTTATTTTCAAAAACCTTGCCTTTAACATTTTCCCAACTCAAAGATACATTCGATAGAATAGACTAATCTTATATCTTTGAGAGAAATTCTTTGGAAAATATTTTCAGCCAAAAACATCTATTGAGGTTTTCTGATCGGATTAGAAGAGATTAGAGGACAGCAATACCACGGTTATGTCTTCCAACCGCTTAATACCATAATCTTTTCCGTCTGGTAGGACTCGGAATCATATGTGAGTAGGCATTTCAAATAAAAATATTTAAGGTAAACCAACTGGCGCATCCGAAAATCTGAGAATCGGTAGTGTAGCTATAACGTAATCTTTAAAACATAAATTGTAGAAATAAATAATAGTAATAGTTATTTTTGCTTTATTTAAATTTAAATAAACAGTTAAATTTTTCATTTTTGATACATTGATATAACAAAAATAAATCAGTAAAGAAAAATTATCTTATCATAATTTATTAATTATCTTAACATAATGCGACTCATAAATAATTAGCAAAAAAGAATAGCTGATTTATTAATTTTTAAGAAGTTTGAGCGACAATCAGGGATGTACAAATTGCAATCAATCAATGTTATACGAAGACTTTTCTTATTTTTCAGTAATTTTATTATGATATCCTGATATGTATATTATAATTACCTCTATTTAATTCCAAAACTCTAGTTTTCAATTCTTCCAATTGAAATTACAGTATTTTAAGGATTTAATGATTCATTAAAATATTAAAAAATTCTAATTTGATTCCCGCATGCATCATTGTATAATGCACGATACAGCTGAAGTCAGTACCCGGTGTTTATTTCAACAACAGTCGGTCTTAAACATACACGCATGCTTTCAGTTACAAAATTGTTTCAAATGAACCAAACATTCATATTTAGAAAAAGCAACATTGGAAAAACTAAAAAGTCTAACTTTATATATATTACACCGTTTCCTATAGTTCTATTTAGTTTAGTTTAGAATTGGTTTTGTCACTCTACGGTCTTTTTTGCGCTTTTTAGGCTTATTAGACCTGGACCTACAATTTAACGTGGATTCCGAACCATTAACCGGCATTCATGCCACTGCCAGGATTCGAATCTGAAATCTGTGGTATCAAAGTCTAGAGTGCAAGCCAATTGGCTATCAGGACACTTCTTGTCAGTTTAAATTTACATTCATCCTAACAAATATAATGCAAAAATTTCACTTCTGTGGGAATTAATATTCATCGAAATACTTAATTTCAAAGTTTCGTATTCACTTTCCTACAATGAAACGTCAGTTATAAAATTAATTAAAACAACTCGAGATTAAAATCAGGATACAACTCACAGCGAAAAAAAGTGAGTTTCCCCTCAATTAATGCATAACGATGGCTGCATCTATAGATAAATGGACATGCCCTGTGCATGCGAGTACCGTCATAGTGTCACTGCTGGCTGGCTCTCCACTGAAGGTTGGAACTCTTACACAGAATGAAGCAAGATAACATAAATAAATGTCAATTAGAAAGATTTAGGCCATATTTATACATAATTGACATCCTGAAAGGGAAAAATACTGAAGGACAACTGAGAAAATTTTTAAACTATCACAAACTTTTTATTAGTTCAATGGCTTTTATTTTATCTTATATTTAACTTTTATTTATTTTTAACTTTTCATCATATACCCGAGAATTTTACGCATTATTCTGCTGTCTCTCCGAAATGCTTGTTATGTGTGGTTCCATGGAACACGATGGGGTCCCTCCTCACAACGTCTGTGTTTATCTACCACAGAAATCGTCCGACAGTTCATTAGATATGGTAATCGGATAGAATGGCTACTGTCTTCGCACTCATGGACTTCTAAGTCTGGGATTACGTTAAGTTATAGGTCTATGCTATTTAATCAATCTCTATGAGAGATCTGAAACAAATTGTTTGCCACGCTGTTAGACCAGATTACGCTTAAAACTGTTCTTGACTTAGTAATGGCACGCATTCAGCCACCAATGGTGAACATTTTGAGCAGTATCTCCAGTTGATTCCTTCACTCTTATTGTTCCTTTTGTTGGTCTACAGAATTCGACGATAGTCTACAACTTTTAATTAACTTTATTTATCTATCAGTTGTATTTCGAAGTTAAATCACGCTGACATTAAGCATTGTACCATGATTTCAATCTCGAATTTATTTAATTGATTTTTTATAACCTATATATCGATAAAGACAAAAATTTCCAAATTTTGAAATTAAACGAATTTCGAATCGAAATAAAACCCTTTTTTATGTAACGTTTGTTACGATCAGTACACATTTTTTACTAAATATAACTAAGAAATGGGTAATTACAGAGAAAATAAGATTTTTTTTTTTTACTTTTCTCATATGATGATGATCTTATGATTTTCAAAGTATAAGCATGTTATAGCATGAACATTCACCTCAATAACATTTTTGTAATTAATTGGAAGCATATGTGTAACCATTGGTACAAAAACTCCGGGCCATATATTTTAGAACACAGTAGCATATATATGTAAGACGAAAACTTTATATATATATATATATATATATATATATATATATTATTTCGTCTTCACATACCGCTTTACAATATTTTGTTTGTTGTTGCCTCTTGTCCCATTTATGTGTACCAGAACAGATCATCAACGAGCAATAAATAAAAAAGACATTGATTTTTTCGAATCAAACTTTAGGCGAAACATGCATGTCGTATGATAGAAACTCTAAGAAAATTCCGATCCGGTTATCTGAATGTAAATTTACAATGATAGCACATGCTTTCACACTCATCGCTGATTTTCTCCATTTCAGAAAGAAGTGACTGCGACGGGCGCCACAAGCGGATTCGATTTTGAGCCTTCGTCCAGGTTAGCAGTACATCTTATCACTATGGAGGTGGAATGGTATGAATTTAAAATTGGAATTTTTATCAAAACGTGGTACGTGGATCTTAGATAACACTCGGGCTGAAACGTATACGATTCCAGTGTAGTATGGACATTATCTGTTGAAATGAAAATTAATTCTGTTGTGTTCCTGCATACGTTGAGCAACTTTCCTTCTTATGCATATCCTAACATATGTTAGCTTTCCGATATTTATATATTTATAATATCCTGATGTTTATTTTATGATATTATTTGAAAGGAAAGCAAAGAATGATGATAAATTGATAAATGGAAATCAATATCTAATTTTTGTATCTCTATTTGTAAAAATTAATTTTTAAGGGTACTGAACATATTCTGTTGTCCTACAACAGTTAAAATCGTAATAAAGGTTTTTTTTAAAAATTAGAACAGTGCTATTTCTTAGCTATTTTAATTTTTGAGCTTTCTATCTGGTAAATATATCAACTTTTCAACAGCTTCAAAACTTTTGCCTTTTTGTTTGTTATGCGAGTTATTATTATTAATTACAAAAATATTTTACTACAAATGCAAAAATCATAATTTTAGATTGATGAAAAAAGTTTATTACATGCAAATAATCCAAATATGTGTTTAAATGAAGTGAGAATTAATTTAAATGCATTTATATCTGTAAGTAAAAAAAATAATTTAAAATACCAGTGTTGAAAAAGTCAATAAATCTGTTTTTGAAAGTATTTTTTTTTTAAGTCATTGTAAAATAATGGCAGCGTAAGCTTTTGAGAGCGATATTTTAACTTTAACGATCTAGGCAAAAAAAACCCGAAAAACTCCCATAAAAACCCCGAAAGAAATAAATCACTTTAATGTTGCTATGATTTAAATTCGAAGAATTCGCCACCAGTGGTCAGTTAAATCTATCTCAAAGATAATATTTTAAATTGATTTTTTTTACACCAAAGATGAGACAGCTTCAATTGTTTTGATTTATAAATAGGTTATTTTTAAATAAAAACTATTGAATTTTCAAATAAAAGCTAACAATTGAACAATTTTATTTTAAGGCACATGTCCCTTAATATTTGAAAAACTGAGACCGTAAAGAAATATCACACTTGTTTTTAAAGTTTGCTATTTGATAATAATTTATAAAACGCCCTGTAATTAGAACTGAAACATTGTAATCCTTAAAATATCGTATTTACATATTTTAAGCATTTTTATAATTAATTTATTTCAGAATACGTCAAACTTCCTTTTTTTCCTACAACTTGAAATTTCTTTTAAGCAATTAAAAAAAGTTGAAATCTCTAAACATTAGAATATTTGAAATACGAGCAGAAGATTTTTGGAACTTACACCAAGTGTAGAGCTGCTCAAGCATCGCCTGCTTATATTTTTAAACTATTTTGATTTTACATTAAACGATTTTTTTGTTGTTGTTTTTAACCTCTTCTAGTTTTGGACTTTTTAGAGTTTTATGGACTTATAAATTTGGTCTAAGAGCTACATCATATCAGGAATCAGAAGCCACAGCAACATATTTCAATTACACGATATGATTACCAAGTGTAAGACTTACTTAAGTTATTGCAGCAAGTGTAAGACTGCTCAAACATCTCATGCTCATATTTTAAACTATTTTGATTCCACATTAAACAAGTTTTATTTTAACCTCTTCTATTCGTGGACTTTTTAGAGGCTTATGGACTTATGAATTTGGTCTAAAAGCTAGACCATATCAGGGATCAGAAACAACAGCAGCATACTTCATTTACACGATGTGATTAAATATTTCTTGTTATGGTAGTTATGAAGTCACAAACTGTTCCAATTTTAGGAAATTCAGCTTAAAATCAGATTAACGTCAATGACGTCCTCATCACCATGATAATGCCATCCTCTTTCTTATCATCATTTGAATAAGAATCAGAATCATTGTGAGCGATGATGGCTTTTGCCTCAACAGGCGATCTATAAATTTATGAATATGAAAGGCATAAATAGCTGAGACACAAAAAACTTAAAATTCAGTTGCATTTATCGGCTTTCCCTTTATTGTGTAAATTATCAGTGGTGATTTAAAATTATGTAAATATATGAAAATATAATAATTTATTTAATAAGCACTTTTTTGATTATTTAAAAAATATATTATTTTTAAGTATTTTTGTTTCTGTATATTAAATAATTTTTGAAATTATTTCATTAGGTGATTCTTCTGCACTCTCTAATTAACTATCACAATTTATCATGAGAAATTCAAAATGGACAATTTTGCCGCACTGGCAAGGGATATAGTGAAAACTGAGATGCATGTTAGAAAAGCTCTAAATTTAATGACAAACTTCTTTGTGTCTTCTTAAAATATAATTTCAGCATAAATTGTGACTTAATTTAAGAATTTTTCATTTGTCATTTTGATTCAGTTTTAATTTATAAGAATTAAATTATATCTTAAATCTACTTTAATAAAACTATTCTTTAGAATAAAATTGTTATTCAGTGACCTTGTATCAAATCATAAAAAACTTAATCTGCACTATGCATTATTATTATTAAGATTATTTAGTTTAAGGATTTAACTTACATCAAGTATAATTTTTATGCTCAACGGAAAAACCTGGAAAAATGTATTATTAATTAATTTTTATATTAAATCAAAACCTTATTTTTAATGGTTAAATACATCGCCATTAGTGCCATCTGATGACTTGATGATGATGAACACTATGTTCAGTGTTAATATTAAAATATTAACCAATTCCATGCTCGGTTTTTAAAGGATAATATTAAGTTATCAATCTTCTCGGTTGATGAAATGTTGACTGACGTGACTTTGAGATTTATGCTCTTGTTAGCTACTTTATCTCAATTTATCCAATTAGAAATGTTGAGTTTAATGTCATTATATGAATATATTTTGAAATTTTTATTTGGGTATCTTTGTGGTTTTGCTGATATTTTTCTTATTTAAGGAATAATATTATATATTATCATATATTATACACTATTATTGATATATATATATATATATACACTATTATATATATATATATATATTACACTCAAGAGCTCAATATGACCACCTGTCAATAACGAGTTGGCCCACCTTTGTACCCCTCAGACACAGAAGTAATTGAAAGAATGATTCTTCAGACTCTCCAGCAGCGGTTAAATACCACTTCCACCTGATCACGGGCCTTTTATCCAATTAGAAATGTTGAGTTTAATGTCATTATATGAATATATTTTGAAATTTTTATTTGGGTATCTTTGTGGTTTTTGCTGATATTTTTTCTTATTTAAGTGAATATATATATATATATACACTATTATATATATATATATATATATACACTCAAGAGCCAAAAAAATATGACCACCTGTCAATAACGAGTTGGCCCACCTTTTTGTACCCCTCACACACAGAAGTAAGTGAAAAGAATGATTCTTCAGACTCTCCAGCAGCAGTTAAATACCACTTCCACCTGATCACGTGCCTTCCACGTCATTCAGGCGAGTTCATTGCAAAATGTAGGTGTGGTCATAATGTCTTGCCTCTTGAGTGTATATAAGTAAAAAATTAATAAGAAATAAATAACAGTAAATTGAAAAATATGTAATTTCTCTGAAACCAGGCAATATCTGTTATTTTTTAAATTAATTAGGTATTGATTGTGTTAACATTTGTTTTCATTCTTAACACTTTTCTGCGAATAAGATTAATATTTTTTATGCATTCTATTCTTAAGAAATTGAGAAATGTAATATTTTGTTTGCTTCAATAAATGTTCTTTTCTTAGATAAAAACTGTTAGCTGTTTTAATAAAAAAAAAGACATTTATTTTAAAAATAACCAATCAATAATTAATTTTAGAAGTGTATTAATTGGTAAATATTTTGATATATTCACTATATTTTATCAATGTTTGAAATTATCTAAAATATTATTCATTTCGTTTATTTTATCGAAACTGAAATAAAAGACAAGTTCAACTTCAACATTTTCCATCATATTGAGTTTATGCTAGTATAAACATTTGTTTACGTAAGGAATATTGAATTTTTCGACTAGTTTATTGCAAAAAATCATAAATAAATACAAAAAATGCAATCCCTATGCATAGGAATATTTTTATAAATTAAATTTTTCTCCTAAAATTCTATTCTTTTATTCTATTTTAAAGTTCTGTAACTTAAAACTTGATCATGATATTCGAAATGTTATTTTTCAAAATAAAATAGCTTAGATATTTCCTTTGTTATTAATTTTATATATAGCTTATTTTCCTTTATATATTCAAGTTATTTATTGAAATCAATTTATGTACTAGAATTGATTGTTTGTGACTTCCTTATTCTACCTTTAAAAAACAAAATGAGCAATGATATCTTCATTTACATAAAATTGTAGACATATATTAATCCTTTGAAATCAACCCATCAAATTTTTCACTTTTGATAATTAAAAATAAAAAATAGCTTGAAAAATCAATCAATTTTTTTGCAACAGTTTATGTAATCGCAACCTTTACTCAACAACATTTCATTTACATTAGTTTAATAGCAAAATTAAAATCTATAATTCAGAATAATTTTAGAATCGAAAGATGTAACAGAAAACTTATTTCCTCTGAGTGTAAATTTAATATATTGATTTTTGTAACAAATCACTAATGCATAACCAGCAATAGCGTTATTTAGTTCTTCCATTAAACATCAAAGATTCTTAATAAGAGGTGAATATATTTCGTAAAATAGGTTTTCACCGAATACTAAAAATCTCACATCTTAGATCGTCTACCAGTCGGAACCTTTTTGTGATCACGAAATCACAATAGCATGCTTCTGATTGGCAGGCGTTCAAATACATAATATTTTAACAGTCGGAGGCAACACATCTTTTTGGGTTTCCTTTTTATCCATAGTATGATGTATTCATAGAGGTTTTAGTCTTGGTTAAGACATTTGGTTTTCATTGATTACTTAATGTAAATTTTTATCATTGAAAAGTATTTTATAAATTATAGTCCTATAAAAATATAGTACTTTAATGGCAGAATTTGTGTATATATGATATGCAATCGAAATGAAGTTTCATTTTTATTACATAAAAAATTTCATGAAAATAAACATCACTATTTTGGTAAATTTTTAATTAAAAAAATTTGAATAATTACTGATCTGTATTTTTTTTATTATATCATAAAACTAGGAAAACAACTTTAAAAAGGTTAATAACTTCTGATATACTTAAATTAGGTATAAAGATACATATTTTAAAAGAATTATTCCATTAAATAAACGATATAAAAAATCACATAAACGAATATATCATAAATCCTTAGTTCAAAAGAAGATTTTTTTTCAGTTATAAATAAAAAGGAATCGGCAAACATGAAAATAATATCACTACAATTTAAAAAAAAAATCCTTCAGCATAATATCCCAGTAAATTAATGGAACTTTATTACATTACAAGCAGAATTTATTGAATATTTCATTTGAATATTTGTAAAATAACAGGAAGAGTTGTAACATTATTTGAGGAATTGCGCTTCTAAAAACTTATAAGTTGTCAGAAATTCAAACATACTGACACAAAACTATTTCCTAATATCAGGAAGGATATGCAGTTTGACGACTAGAAATTTTTACTGAATTTTCAATAATGATAATTTTGTATTTGCTCATAAGATTTTTTATTAATATTTTTTTGCAAAATATCATATAAATAAAAAATTATTATTTTGTTATTCAGAAATGATTAATTTCTCTGATTCTTTTTTTTTTTTATTACTTAAAATATTTCGGCAATAAAGATACTTTTGCTCTAAATGAAATTTAAATATGAACTTTCTAACTTTTTAATAAATTAAGTGCTATTATCATTAGCAACACTAACTTGCAGTGCAGGTGATTAAAATTTAACTGCAGCAGTTATAATTTATTATTACTAAACTAAAAGTATTAATAATAATAAAATATTTAAATTAACTTTTTATAAAAATTATATATTAAGGTATTATTAAAATCAAAATGATTTTAAATTATTTAATGGATTACTGTAGTCATTATTAAAAATAAGAAAATATTTTCTTATTAAAAAATATAAAATAAAAGAAAATATTTCTTATTATCTTTAGTAAATATTTAAAACTTTTTCTTTTCTTAATTAATAAATTAACGCAAAATTAACGAAATTAATTTTGCTAAAATTGTTTTACGAAATAGTTTAACAGTAACAAAATATTCCGTTCATTTTTTTATCATTTGATTTATAGTGTGGGATATTTTACGTATTTCAGAATACATGAAGTCGCTATATTTATTTAAATTTAAAAGTATTTAAGTAAGAAATTTAAGTTATTTTTAATTACTTATAATTAGATGTAAGAATGGTATTTTATGAATAAACTTATTTTAAATTCATTAATTAATTACAGCTATATTACATGAGCAATGAGTATCAATATTTAAAATTAGGATCTGTATTTTTGTTATATCTTTACGTCTGTGTTATTAAAATAAATGCAAGTACTAACTAAAACACAATGTGCAAGTATAATAAATCATTTGATAAATAAATGATATAACTAAATTGCCGGCGAAAGTATTTCTTAAATTTTTTCTAAATTGCATAATTTCCAAAAATATGTATGATATTAATTTTTCCTCTTTCATAATTTTAAATTTTATTCCCTTAACGTTTAATAATTAAAAAATCGATAAAATTACTAATCATAAATTCGATAGTTTAATTTTTGACTTTAAATTGATAGTTTAAATATTAATATTTATGATCCTAATTTTAGTATTTTAAATTATTTTGAACGAGTATTTGTCTGCTAGATAAGCTATTTTATAAAATTAATCTTTGCAAACTAAATTGTAGTTTAATGGTTATTATTTTTGAATTCTCACTATATAAATTCTTCTTTAATGATATTCTGCTATTCATAACGTAAATGTTGATTAAATAAATAATGTTTAATATAGATTTTTATCATTACATAATAATTAAGTCGTTTCCGTATAATATATATTAAATATATTTAATAATGCAGTATGCATACGTTTTAAACTTTTAGGTTTTACAATAACTTCGTTATATGAAGACATATGGAATAATTTTTCATCAATTGCAAAATATTAACTTAGACAATATAATTCTAATAGAACTTTTTAAATAAATTACATAACTTGATACATAAATTATTAAATAAACGATTTTTAAACATCAAATTTTGGAATTTAATTACCTTACATTTATTTTGAAACAAGTATACTTTTCGCAGAAATATATATTATCCCTTCTATTATTTGCTATTACTTAGAAAAATTACTTTTTCGTATAACATTATAGCGAAATTTTCCAATTTATATATTTGCTTAATATAATATATTGGAGATTTAAAATTTTCAACTTAAATATTTTTTTTTAATTTTCAATTATAATTTTTAATTTAGATTTATTTATATTTTTTATAAAGTTTTATATTATATTTCCGTATTATATATTATATTATATTTATTTAATTTAAATAATTAGCAGCAATATATTTAACTTACAATTAAAAAAATAATATGTATCAAATTATGTTAAAATGTACTATAATCTAATACATACAGTGAATTTTTAAATGCTTTGATTTTTTAAAATTAATATCACATGGCAATTTTAATCTTTTTTTTCGTGTTTTCATTATAATATATAAGAACATACATTTTTTTTCAAGAAAAACATTTAAAACATCGATCATTTCATCATTTATAATAAATAAATATGCAGTTTTAAATTCATGAAGATTTGAATGTAAAAATTATAAAATTTCTATTAGCAAATAAGTCTTCAAATGATAGATTAATTTTTTTTTTTTTTAATTAACTCTATGACTACAGTTATAAATTTTCGATTTAAAATTTGACTATGACTTTTTTTGTTTAAAATATTTTTACGTTAGTAGTTCAAATAGATAGATAGAAAGTTTGATTTTCAAACAAAGGGAGACAAGTTCGAAACCCAACAAGTGAAAACGAACTGAAAGATCCTTTATCTGTGACAGGGATGGACATGAAAAATCTGCAGGTCACAAAGTTCTTCCTTTGGAGCACAGGTAGAAATGAAGTGTGTGAGATCCTTATAAGTCATGGAAGTGTTAGTCCAGAATTAATCTAATGTAAGGAAACTTATTATACGATGGAGATGTGAAACATTATAGTTCCCAAAAGCTATTTCCTGCCTTATTTTACTATGTAATGATGCCTTGCATATTATATTTAAGTATAGTTGACAAAATGAAAGGAAAACTCAGGCGTAGGGAAACAAATAGATATCATGCAGGAACAGAGTCACAAATATAATCTTGATATGTTAGAAAGCAGTGTTGTGAGAATATGAGATGAGAAAAGAGAGACTGCTTTACTAGAGCTAGATTACTCCTTCAAATTCTTCATTATTCATTCGAAAATACGTCATTTCATGTACTGTATATTTACTGATATATATCATATGTATGGCACTAACTCTACATTGTACACTACATGAATCAGTTTGAATGCATCTTGAGAGATATTCAAACAAACGAATATTTGGTGTATCAATATTTCCAAATTTTTACCGATGATTATATATCCACTACCAAAGGTTTTGAATATTTCTTGTACTTTTATTGTTCATAGATAAGTTGTTAGTGATGAAATAAAGTATAAATGAAATGTTTTTGATTTACTTTGCCAGTCGCCTTTGTACTATGTACTATCTTAAAAGGTTTCTGCCTCTGAAGAAGGCATATAAGATAATATGTAAATTATTTTATCATTTTTTCAATGCTATTTTGAATAATCTTGTATAAAATTGTATCCTGTATAATCATCATTGCCTCCTGTATAATCCTATTACATCATGTATAATATCATCCTGTTTATACATATATCATATTTTTCAAATATGACTTATGTATATACATATATACATAAGTCATATTTGAAAGATTATCAATAAATCATCAGTATATTAAAATTTTATGAATAAATAAAAATGTTTTTTACTTATTAGTAATCATAAGCAAATATATCAATTCAAATTTACTGAAAAACCTACAAGCAATTATACATATACGTATACTAACAATAAGTAATTTCCTCATACAATTTTCGAAATACTTCCATGTTTACTAAAAGTTTATAAAAATACTCGATAACTCATTACAAACTGCCATAGAAGATCAAATAAAATAAAAACATCTACAAAATATAGCACTGTCATCTGAAAATGGTTTTGTCCCATTTGTCTCAAAAACAGATTACATTTGTCTCCATGAGACGAGAAAAAAAAACCCTATTTTCGGATACAGACTACTAAAAATTAAAAGAAAAAGTCACTAAGTGGAGAACTAGAAAGGCGGAGGACGCTTTTATTTATTCATAAGCACTTTAATCAGAAACGCCTTATAGGATGTGAAACTACTACATATTTCACGTGTGTATTTTATTCGCTATCATGCGAGGATATCACATTACACTCCAGCTTCCGTGTTACCGCTATCTCCCCCGGCTAGATATAACATGCATGAAATGCTCTCATCTCTTCTGAACATGCAGTACATAGTAGAAGCCAGTTGCAATCCATTTAACTGATTGATAGTGATCGCAGCTGGAAGTCATGTTTTTTTTTCCTCTCCGAACCTCCTATCGATTGCCTAGAAATTGAATGAGAAACTGAATAAAACAAATGGGTATTTTCCGCTGAAGAGATAAAACCTCAAAAACAAGGTCTTGTGTATCGTAAAGGCTTATTTTGACTTTTTGTTGTTTGACAATCGTAACAAGAGAGTTATTTTGGTTTTCCTGTTGTAAGAAAATTGAATCACTTGAATGAATTTTCAGTTGTCGCATCTTCCTTCGCTTAGACGCAGTCTTTTTTTTTTTCCTTTAGAAGAGAATATGTTATTTTTTATAGAAATTTATATTTAAATGTAAATCTCATTCTTGATAAAGTTGGCTAGTAAAGATATCCGGTTCTCATTAGTTGCTTGTGCCGCAGTCACGGTTTTTAAAATGTAGATTCAGTGATAACTAAGAGATGTTACGTGCCACCTCCCTCCGTAATATAACAAATATGAAATGCTCTCTCTCATCAATTCTCATGATTTGTTACGGTTTTTGTGATTTGATAATCCTAACAGTGAAGGTTTTTTTGTGTTCTGCATGAAATATGTGTCCTTCTCGTTTAGACACTATTATTTTCTATTACGAGAACTTAGGTTTACATATATATATATATATATAAAACATGTGAAGGGATATGGTACATCAAGACTACTCAGTGTCATATAGCAATATAGAATTGGTGGCAGGTGAGGTGTACGCAGAAGACTTCCGAAATGAAATGACCCCACACAATGGAATATGAGCTTATTAATCAATTTAATGTTTCGATAAAAGTAAAATACTCAAAAGTAATAAAGTTGTACTACGTATGTTGTTTTCATGTAGAATTCTCTATGTACTTCAGAAGTATATCCCGACATGGCACTTGTAGAAATGTAGTAGTATTTCTTTGTGATTCCGTGTCGTCTAGACTTACTTCATCCTACCTAGAAGTTCGTAAAACTGGAGGAGTTGATACACCATTCATTTAAATCTGACTAAAACAGTGCTAGTCAATATCTACTACCCACTAGTGGGCAATCCAGCTTTCATGGTGGGCGGTAGGGATTTTGTCACTTACTGAAGAACTTTGGTTTCTTTAAATTTAAAGGATTTTTTTAAATGCTGAAATAGAAGAATTTTCCAGTATCGTTTAAAAATGCTTGTCATATCTAAATATGTAAAAGTGATATTCAATTTATTGATACTTTTCCTTACTTGATATCTTCTGGAATTACTTTTTAGTGCTGTCTATGATATTATAACCGAAAAAACTGCCTGGATACTTCCAAAAAGGATAATTTGTTACCAGATATCCAATATTAATATTCACATCATCATTAATCTCATTAATAATTTAATTAATTAAATGTAACTTCATCAGACTTTTATGCAAAGTATAAATTAATGATAGATTTAAATACACAAAGTTGTTTTATAAATATTAATTCTGGCAAACTTAGGAAAGTCAGACAAAATATTTGGTAAGAAATTAATATTATATGCTTTAACTTCCTGTATCTCTGATTTATAAGTTTTGTAAAGTAAAGTTACTTCCTAATTTATAAATCACCACAACTGTGGAACCTGTGAGTGGTTAAAAAACAATTTTACAACTAACAAAAGTGGGTGGTAGGTTTAAAAGTTGACTTCCCATTGGATTAAATGGTAGCAGCCTTCACTAATGGCTTCTTCGCAACCATTGCTTACTCGAACTCGGATTGTTCTGTACCAGACTTAACACAGTATACTCCATTTCAGAAATCTAGATAGTTTGCTTAAGATTTAGGAATACTCTCTGAAAAAAAAACATTCCACTCAGATGACCGTTGGTTCAGATATCCAAGAAACCACGGCTGATAATATTTAAATATCTTTGCGCGAGCAAGTGCTGTGCGTCTTGTTCATAACACACGGTAACCCCTTAAACTAAGTGCTTATCAGCTTGTTTCAAGGTGTCAGCCGTGACAACGCGTGCGATCAGCCATCCTACTACAGGTGAGAATGTCCGCCCCCATGTTATAGACATCTGTCACATTTTTAACACAATATTTGTTTGAGATTCCGGTCTTCTAGGTGTTCTTCATCCTTTCTAGAAGTTTGTAAACCTGGAGCTGAGACGTCTTTTATTTAAATCTGACTAATAGATAGCATACGCAGGCAGTTGACCACCTGATTCTTATTAGAAGCTTGAGTGGCAATCATTGCTTTTAAAAATTTAGATTCAATGATGACTGAGACAAGGTCTAACAAGGTCCTGATAGCTAGGAGTCGAAAGGCTCCTGATAATTAATCAATCCGACTGAATATCAAGAGTTCTTCAGGTTTTTATATAAGGTAACGCAAATTTTGAGTTCGTGAATTCACAGTGAATGTAATTCCAGAAAGCAATGCCTTTCTTCAAAAGGAGTAGCTTCGACACAAAGCAATTATGTTTCCGGAAAAAAAATTATTACTGACATTAGCCTGGATTTTCATGTCCAAGGTGCAGGTAATGTAAGTGCAGGGCATTGAGAAAAAATGTTTTATATTTAAATCATCGTTAACAACATTAAGAAAATATATTTGAGAATTCGTATTTTTATCACAACAATAGTGTTGTAGATATTTATGTGTCTGAATCAAATAATATAATTTATATTGGGTTATATTTTATTCTTATATTTTCACATACATACGTAATTTATTTTACCATATCACATATTACTGTAGTGATGAGTTGAAACAATTTATTATTGGCTGCCGATCTAGTACAGAATTGCCATAGAGTTTATTAAGCAGAAATAATATAATTGAATAATATTGTATCCAAAACATGATAATGTCATTATTGCAATCAAGAGATTTATAAGCAATCCAAAGATGAAAAATTAAAGATTTAGATGATTTCCGTCATGTAGTAGACTTCCTGATTTAAAATATTTATCAAAGAAGCAATGCTACACATAAAGTATAGTTATGATTTTTACATTACAGGCAATGAGTTTTTACACAAGACTGATAAATACATAAATGAATCACGTCATTTTTAAACAAACAACGCTAATAAATATTTTATTTAAAGTTCCAATATTCGTAGTTATTTAAAAATGCCTTCTATCATAAAACATTAATATTGACAAAATGCGGCAAATTGAACGTTATCCAGAGTGCATCAAGGAAAAATTCGCATTGTTACTAGTTGAGGCTTGTTAAATTATATGTATATTGTGCTACCAGGATTTGAAAGGAAATTCCAAAAGCACACATCTCCTCAAGGTGAGCAGTAGAACTTTACAGCCGATAGATTTATACAACCCGTCTGTTAAAACCGACATAGAAATGATGCCGTTAGTCTACGTATACTCGTAGGACGGCCAAATAGTTTAACATTAACATAAAAACAATTAACAAAAATACGAAGATTAATACTGGAACAAACAATTATTTACCTTTACTTTTAATGAATACTAATATATACAATTATAATCAAATTTAGGATCTTTACATTGGCACTTAAAACAGACTAAATAAAAATGTTTATGGAGAAGCAATCATAATATTACGCATACCTCAAATGAAATATTCCCATGAGTGGGTAGGCAGTGATTTACCTGTAGCCTCAAAACCTTTTAACAAAAAGAATGCTAACCTTCAAAGATGGACATAGATCTATGTTATAAATTATCCAAGTAGCCATTCTCGCAGCAAAAAATTGTGTACCAGGCTCACGCACTGTCGCAGATCGTTCGCTCTTGCTTTCAACGGGTCTTCCTTTTTGCCCGCAAAACTCCAAAAAAGGTCCCACCAAAACCGACCGGTTCTTTTGGACTTGACTGGGTGACCGGGAGGGTTATCTACCATTCCTGGATTCATACAAAAAATAAAGGAAATACCCCTTACCCACACACAACAGGATAATTACAACACCGTCTTTGACATCGAGAGGGGAACTTTCGATTCGTTCTTTGCATATTAGGTCTCGAACTGAATTTCTTGTCTTCTGCAGCGGGCTGATGGCCAATTGGCTAGCGCTCAGGCCTTTGGATTACCGGCTTCAGGTTCGAATCTTGGCGGGGAATGGATGTTCGTTAGTGGTTCGGAATCCATGTTAAACTATAGGTCCCGGTCTAATTAGTTTAAAGTGTGCACAAAATGACCGTAGAGCGACAAACCAAACTTAATGCAACACAGCCAGGCGGCTTCAAGTGCTTACTGAGAAAATATAAGATTAACATATTACAAAAATAATAGACATATAATAAAATATAGTTTCCTTAAACTAAATGAATTTCCGATTTATAGGTTAATACAAATTTTATGTCTTGGCTTAAAATTTGATATCCTAATTGATTTCCCTAAACTTGAATTTTAGTGCAAGATAATAGATTTTTCTCTTCAACGGCGACTCTCCTATAAAATAATAGACCATAATTTAAATTAGCGCTTAATCATATTTACCAAGTGAAGTTACCAAGTTTGGAATATTCGATTTCGGAGGACTAACTAAACTTTATGAAGGATTAAATAAGGTTTGAAGTTTTGAAAGTCTGCACGCTTAATTTAGAAAAGATTTTAACTTAGAGTAGAATGTGGGCTAAGAAATTTAGTGAATGAGTTACTTTGTTGCTTTTTGTTATAATAAAATACTTTAGTAGCTTATTAAGAATAAAATGTTTCATAATATTGAAGAATTTATTTCATCTTTATAATGTCAGTTACACTTTTTTAAAGGTATGTTTAACAGAGTGTATGAAACATAATATTGGAATGCATAACATATGCGTATGTGAATGTATGTAAACGTAAATTTTATACATGTTTTTAACAGAATTCCACAAAAAAAAAATACTTAAAATTTAACTGCTATATTTAATACCAATTAGAATACATTGATTTTTAAATATTTTAATTACTTAAAAATAGCCGAAATATTATTGTAACAGTGATTCCTTCTACGCACTGGCAAGAGCACTTCTTGTGGTGTTCGACAGAAATGATCAGTAGGCCTCGAGAATCTCACCCGAAGGAAATAGAGCACATTCTGACAGTTAAGAAACGTTTAGTTTACAGTCTCTCTCCCAGAGACGAAATATATGTAACAAAACCCTGCGTATTTGCTTGCCTACAGACTCTCACCAGAAGAGGAAGTATATTTCAGTGCATACCTGATTATCGGGTTTTCAACTTAGAAATGGAATCCTTCCAAAAATCTATACTTATCTACTTTTAAAAGTGTTACGTATTGTACGCTTTTAATTGCATGTGTGTAGTGTTTGTGCGTGCGTAAAAGTTGTGATAAAGTAGTAAGTTTTCCAACCTGTGCCTCAAATATCTTAACAAATCCACACCCAGTTACAATCCAGTTGACCAACTAGGTAACCTTTAATAATTATTTTGCTTTTAATTATGAATAAAATATTTTGGGGCCTGAATGGCCGAGTGGCTAGCTCTCTGGCGCTCGGTACCCCAGGTTTCGGGTTCGAATCTCGGCGGTGCAATGGATGTTTGTAGGGGTTCGGAATCCACTTTAAGCTGTAGGTCCCGGTCTCCTATGACTGTTGAGCGTTGGGCGTTCATCTGACAACCCTACCCCCGTAAAAAAAAGAAACACTTCTCTCGTCTCGAAATCTACCAGTAGGTAGAGGCCTTGGCCCATACTGGGCCAACGATAAGGATGATAAAATATTTTAATCATTTGATTATCAAATATTTAAAGACAACAACTGATTCAAAGAGTTTTCAAAATGTAATACAAATAATTTTATTTATTTATTTAAAAACATAGATATTTAACATAAACATAAACATTTTTATTTTAAAAATATTCGATATATTTATTAATTTAATTTAATTTACCAATATTTAAAAAAAAAAATCCTAAATTCTTAATTTTTAATTTAAAAAAAAGACATTTTATTAATATAATAAATATTTATACTAATAAGATAAAAATTTTTAATAGATGAAAATGATTCCTTACTTCCAAAAACTAATTATTTAAATTCATATTACATATTGATCACATTAATATTTGTAATATCATTAAAATTTTGTTAAAAATCAATAAGAATGATAGATAAATATTTAAGGAGAGAATTTATTTATTTAATCAATATTTTAACAGAAAATTCTGCAGAAATCAACAGAATATTGGTGGTTGGACATCTCAAAACAATTAATGAAATGACATAAATTATATGATGAATAACTGTAAATTACCTTATTTGAAGATGCACTTCTTTTATATATTTACATTAAAGTTTTAGAATTCCATCTCATATCAAATTTTTAATTATTGCATTAATTGTTCGTAATAAAATATTTTTTGTAAAGCTAAAAGAAAATTGATACTTTCAATATAAATAAGGAATTAATTAAAATGCCTATAAAAATAGTTAACAGGATAGGTTTATTGTGTTTCATTTAGAGCAGTGATGAGAAATTTTTATATATTTTTAATTAGTAGGGCTTGTGGATTTTTAATTCTTGAGAGAAAAAAATTAAATTTAATGAGTATTCATTTTATTTTTAAAGCACACTTCTGTTTATCAACATTTTAATTAATTTTTTATACCTGGTATTTTCTACGTGTAAAATGTAAGTTACTGCAGAAATAATTTATTACACTATCCAAAAGGAAATCTTTTGGGAAACTCACCAAACTCAATTACAATATGTAAAAAAAAAAAGAACTTTTAACTACATTATTAGTATTTTTAAACTTTTTGACAGTCGCCTTAATTAATTCTTTGCCTATACTGAAACACTAATTTTGTTTTAGCAACACAATAAATATTTTATTACAAGCAATTCCATTAATGCAATAAAATAATAATTTATAAACACAATGAAACTAAATCATTAAGGAATTAATGAAAATACAATTTTGCTTAACAACATTTTAATTAATTTTTGATACATGTTATTTTCTACATGTAAATTATTGCAGAAATACTTTATTACACTAGTTAAAGGTAAACCTTTGTGGAAACTCACGAAACTCAATTAAAATATGTTAAAAAAATTTTTAACTACAGTATTATTATTTTTTTCGTAATGCCTGTACAATATCTTATTTGAAGACGTTGTTCTTTATAGGCTTACATTAAAGTTTCAAATCAAATTTTTAATTATTGCCTCAATTAATTGTAATACAATATTTATTGTGATGTTAAAAGATAATTCAGATTTTTAGTATGAATAAAAAATAAAGGAAAACACAATTTTTTTAACAACATTTTAATTAATTATTACATTCTACATGTACGATGGATGGTAGGGGCCTGATGGCCGAGGGACTAACGGTCTGGCACTGAGTGCCACAGGGTTCGAATCCCGGTGGTGCCATGAACGTTTGTAGTGGTTCGGAATCCACATTAAACCTTCGGTACCGGTCTAATATGATTGTTGGTCGTACGACTTAAAGAAAAGAAAAAAAAATCATTTGTTTCGAATTCTGCAGTAAGCAGACTATGGGGCTTTGTGCCACTGATGATGATGAAGATGTAAGTTATTACAGAAATTATTTATTACACTAGCTTAAAGTAAACCTCTGTGGAAAGTCACAAAACTCACTTTGTACTTCCTTCCATAAAATAATACTCACTTCCAAAAAAACTTTGTGGAAACTCACACGTAAAAAAAAAACCTTCTAACTACATTATTATTATTTTTCGTATTGGATCTTTTGTAATTTATTGTAAAATTCAATTTTCATCAAGTATAAAAAAACAATAATAAATATTATACAAAATAGTATGTATTTATAAGCATAAAAAATTATTTTTTTTTTAATTTAAAAATCACATAATAATTATAAAAAATAATTTTCATCAATAAACAAATAAAATGTTAAAGTCAGAAATAGTGTACTCTACTTTAAACATCAAATAGCAAAAAATTTTCATTATGCATTCTTCTTTTGTCGACATTCTAACTTGTGAGAATTTTTAGTGCTTCGAAATCTTTCAAAATAAAAGTTTTTCTTTAGTGCTAAACCTTTTAAAAATGTTTACTCTGAATATTGCAACGTGTGTCAATCAAATGACATTTTTCTTTCACCAATATTCGCAACAGCTTTCTTCAGAGTTAACCCTTGAGACTTGTGCTTTTTTTTATAGATAATATCTTTGACGAAACGAAACAAGCTGTGGGCTAAACATTTTTCAACCATTAACATATTGGAACATGCAAAATATTTAAATCCAATTATTAAAATATAAAACGGCTCAAGTCCATTCGATAACTATGAATTACTAATTTTGTTCTAGAATAGTTATGAATAATGTAAGTAACCGGTTGGCGCAATGGTAGAGGAAATCTGTCTTTGAAGAATTTCTTATAGTCTATACACAATCTAGTTGAGTTATCAAATATTCAATATTTGTTTTTAACAAAATCAGTAAGTGAAGATCTGGCATTCAAATACAAATGACTAATAAATTTTTTTTTTTCTTGTTTTGATTTTGCAGTAGACTTTTCAAATTAAACCACTTTAATAAAATGAAGCTAAAAATGCTTATAAAGTGTACAATTAATATGCGAATTATTAATATTAATTAATTCATAAGACTAATAAAAATATTAATAAGTCTTTAAATAGCAGTAAACAAAACAAGAGATTTTTTTCTAGATTATTTTGAATTTAAACACATTAAATGAATAATTACTTATATACAATTAATTTAATTTTTAAGAAAAATCCCAGCAATGTTAATTGAAAGTAAATTTTGTGACAAAACTTGGAAAAGAAAACTATTATTGGTTTTAAAGTTTTAAAAGGGGTTATATGTAATTTTATTTTGTATTGCAGCCGAAAACCTTTTAGTGATTTATACATCTAAAATGCAAAGGCTGCAGCTTTTTCAGCTGAATATATAAATACAAAGAAGACCTCGTGCCACCTAAAAAGAATCAGAAATTTTATATATCAGAAACTTGTTGATCTCTTGGTCTGACACATTAACAATATACCACAGGAGCTATTTATCCGGAACACTTTTCCACAGCGGTTTTCAGTGACAACCAGGATGACTTTCAACTTTCGGAATATATACTATATGCCAAGATGACTTTCAACTTTCGCAACATCAACTACATAAATATTAATTATACATATTATTTAAAGTTAATAAAATCCTACATACATATGTAACATTTACGAAAAAAAACCCAATTTTATCTTTTTAATCAACACTTTTTTTTTTTTTTTCAAAAATAATTGTTGATAACACATCTAGATCTTATTATTATATGAAATTTCAAGTCAAGAAGTTTAGCAGTTTTTAAAAAAAATGCATGACGAAATGTAAAAATTACAGGCTCATTTAAAAACTAGTGTTCATGGACTCGTATTAATTAATTAATATATTTTTTTACTTATTTATTTAATATACTTATTTATTAAGTAAGTAATATTATTATTTGAAACATTTGTTTATCTGAAAATATTTTGAGATTTTCGTTGTAAAAAAAAAAAAAAATTAATGTCACATTATAAATTTTACAGTTTATTCCTATTATAACAGAAAATTAACAGACTATTTGTAAAAAAGTTAAACAATATTTTGACATCTCAATATAACTAGTCAATTATAGACATACACTTAGTGGAAATGTCTATGATAATATATTTGAAGACGCGATTCTTTTATATGTTTACACTAAATTTTTAGCATTTCATTTAGTAACACAAAACACTTTAATTCTTTCATTAATTAATTCTTGGGAAATAAAATTAATTTTAAATAATCTTTCAGTTATTTTAAAGCATATTTATATTTAACAATATTTGAATTAATATGTAATATGTATTAATTTCTTTGTGAGAGATATAAGTTGCTTTAGAAATTATTTATTAAAATAACTAATTTTTAGTTCCATGTGGGTCCAGATTAGAACTGTAGCACATGTATATCGTAAATGGAGACTAAAATGGATAACCAGTGATCGGGTGTAAAACTGGGTGGGGTAAAGTGATACTTCTCCCATTGGGTGCCCCATGTCTTTGTGCCACAAAAGGACAAAAAGAAGCTCATTCTTTTTACCCTTTATCATGACTTGTCATAGGTTCATGGACTTGAACTAGATGTTGCTGTCGACCAAGTGGGATAAAAAAAGAAAATTTTTTTATTAATTTATTTAATGAATTTCTTTATTAATTAAATAGAATTGCTGTTTAAAACATTTGCCTAACTCAAAGTATTTGCAGATTTTTCATTGTAAAAATTAAAAAGTTGCGTTATAAATTTTGAAATTGTTTTTAAAAACAGCTACTTAAAACTATATTATTACAGAATTAAAAATCATATTATCTAAAGGTTTTATAGTAAATTATGTTCCTTGCTACAAATTTCTTCTCTCTTATCAGTGTATTAAATATAATTTTAGAACTAAACCTTACAAAGATCTTTAACAATTTAAAAAAACAGCAAATTAGCATGCCCCATTGAAAAAGTTACTAAAATAGAAAAATGTAACAAATTCACAAACAAAAAAAAAAAAGCCTTGCAAGGCATTCTAGAATAAAACCATAGCAAACTTGCCATAAGCCATTTAAAAGAGCATTTTCAAAGCGGGAGCATTCTTTTTTGTTTCAGTATACTATGCATCGGTTTTTTTCTTTTACAACCACCTTATGCCTGCCCAAGTTTCCACACTTTTACTTTACTCGTCGTGACATAATGAAAGTTTTGTGAAAAACGCAATTTAATTATACAGTCCTTAGCATTTTGGGCTTCTTTTCAACGGCGCCTTTTCAAAACGGTTTAGTGGACTTCGTGTGCTTATGTTCGCCCACCTGCGGGCCTGCTTTCATCACAAAGGATAATTAGATTCTTCGTTTATTAATATTAATGCCCATGTGTAAATATACACTTCTGTTCTGTCACAAGATAAATATGTATACTGCATATATGAATAGAATCATAACTCTTTGTTCTTTGAAGTTATTGATATTTGCTTTACCGTCCATCATGACTCCATACTGTAATAAGTTTGTGATTAAGATCATTTGCGTAACTTTTCTTGAAATATAAATCAGTTTGAGAATAAAGCATTGTTAAAAAACAGGGATCTAGTGTTATATACTTTAGTGGGCTACGAATAATTCATTTTTGGTAGTGACTCCACGAAGAAAAGTTGAATTTTCATCAATTGCTGAAAACTCAAGCGATCAGGAAAAAGAGCTGGTCTATTACAGATGTAATTTGCAGAAACAAACATATGTATTCAATCCTCTTTTCTATATTCTGCACAAATTTGGCTAAATAGAGAGATTTAAGCTAAAGGCCTTGTGGTTCCGGGTTAAAAGAGCCCCACTGTATGACATGTATGTAGTAAAAGGCGACTAGAATGGGTACCCAGTGACTGGGGGTAAACCAGGTGGGGGTAAAGTCAGACTTCTCCCATTGACTGTCCCATGTCTTCGTGTCGCAAGGACAAAAAAAGCTGCTTTTTTCACCTTTTAAAGTCGTCACTAGTTCATGGACTTGGTCTACATGCTGTTGTCGACCAAATGGGATAAGAAACAACAACAATTTTTTTACTAATTTATTTAATGAAATTATTTATTAATAAAATAGTATTGTTGCTAAAAACATTTACCTATCTCAAAGTATTTTCAGATTTTCCATTGAAAAAAAATTTAAATGTTTCTTTATAAATTTTTAACTTGTTTTTAAAAATAGCTACTTAAAACTATATTATTATTAAAGAAATAAAAATGATATTATCTAAGAATTTTGTATAAAATTAGGTACCTTATTACAAATTTCTTCTCTCTTATCAGTGTATTAAATATAATTTTAGAACTAAACCTTACAAACAGCTTTAACAACTTTTTAAAGAATAAGCAAAAAAAATAAAAAATAAGTTAAAAAGCAAATTAACATGCCCCATTGAAAAAGTTACTAAAATAGAAGAATGTAACGGCTGCACGAAAAAAAAAAATTGCAAGACATTATAAAATAAAGCCATAGCAAACATGCCATAAGCCATTTAAAAGAGCATTTTAAAGCGGGGGCATTTTTTTGTTTCCAGTATACTATGCATCATTTTTTTTTTCTCTTAGAACAACCTTATGCCTGCCCAAGTTTCCACACTTTTACTCGTCGCGACATAATGAAAGTTTTGTGAAAAACGCAATTTAATTATACAGTCCTTAGCATTTTGAGCTTCTTTTCAACGGCGCCTTTTCAAAACGGTTTAGTGTGCTTCGTGTGCTTATGTTCGCCCACCTGCGGGCCTGCTTTCATCACAAAGGATAATTAGATTCTTCGTTTATTAATATTAATGCCCATGTGTAAATATACACTTCTGTTCTGTCACAAGATAAATATGTATACTGCATATATGAATAGAATCATAACTCTTTGTTCTTTGAAGTTACTGATATTTGCTTTGCTATCCATCATGACTCCATACTGAAATAAGTTTATGATTACGATCATTTAGGTAGTTTTTTTCTTGAAATATAAAACGGTTGGAAGATAAAGGATTATTAAAAAACAGAGTTCTGATATAATATTCTTAGTGTGCTAAAATCAATTCATTTTTGATAGTGTATTCATGAACAAAAATTGGATTCTCGCCGATAACTGAAAACTCCATTGATTAGGGGGAAAGAGCTGGTTCTATTAGTGATGCAGTTTGCACCAAAGGCTACATTTTTCGATCATCGTAAAATAAATCTATGTATTCAATCATCTTTTCTATATTCTGCACAAATCTGACTTCAAGAAGTTAGATTTAATTCAAGTTTAAACCAAATGGAAAACGTAGGGCAGTGGACCAAGAGAATGATCTTCAATTGGCAGAATTCTACATCTTTACGATTTAGTATACAATGGAACAAAATTTTATATTGGTAACTGTAAGTAAATTACTGCGTATCGTATGGGAAAAACTTTTATTTGGCCCCCTACCTATCAATACGAAACTCTCGTTTGATCTGACACATTCACTGTCGAATCTTCTTATTTCTGAATGGCATTTCCATGCCATCCTTCGTGTCATCATTATTTTTATGTTACCATAGTTTTCATGAGCGTGTGAATGAAAGTCTATCGTTGAACAACTCATGTTACCATTAACCGAGGACACGAATTACTCTTACGCTGAAACTAGAATTTGGCGGTCAAAAATAATCAACATTTTTAGAAAAGAATTTTCATAAAAAGAACAATAATGCCCATATTATGTGTGCCCATTTATACTATGTTATAGTGAATGTGTCAGATCATACGAGCGTTTTTCGTATTGATGGTCGTATTCGTATTGATAGGTCAAATAAAAGTTTTTCTGTATTTTCTCCCATATTTTCCGTATTTTCTCCTATATTTTTTAATACTACGGTTAAAGTTAAATATTTGCAATGAAAATATGTTTCAAAAATAAAAAAAACAAGAATATATCATAATCTGGTATGACTCAAGGTATTACAAAAAATCCTTGTCAAAGATCAAAATCACGTTCCGTAAAGTTAACCTTCCATTAAAAAAATGTATTTTCTCAAATTTAAATAATATATAAATGTGATTTAAACACACCTACATATTATTTGACACACCTACTATTTATACACCTACATTAAACACACCTTCATATTATTTCCTTTTTAATTACTATATTCTAATAATTAAAACAGTACAATGCAGTAAATTTTAGCTGAAAGTGTCTTAGTTTTTTAACAAGTAGGTACATGAATAAAATTATTTCTTAAAAAGCTGGTAATTTGTGCTTGAGACAATAAATGGCACTAGATTAAAAGTTTTGCTGCAAGAAAAAGTCTTCACAACTCTCATAAATTTCAAAACCAGACTAGTCTGGAGGTTTTTTAATAATTCGTGTTACATTTTGTACATTAAAGTGCTTTATCTTGAAGAAGAACTGCTTTCAAAGCCAGCTGGTGTTACAAGATCATCAATTATTCCTTCGTACTTTCTCGATAGACATTCTCAATTAATTCATTGATTTTCCTTCTTCCATATCTGAAAATCTTTCTGTCCAATTGTTTTTTATTATTAGTGTTATTTCTTGCGAATCATTTTTCAATAGATGGATTTTTTTAATTGACATTTAATAGCAAAGCGAATTGACGCTCTACAGTTTACTGTATGCACTGTAGATCGTCAGGTATTGCATATTGTGCATTATATACAGTGCTTACAGTGCACCGCGTATGAATAAAATACCATCGTTAAACAATTTAAATGGAAACAATGAACATAACATACAAAAAGATGTGTGAAAAATCACTAAAATATATTAAGAGAAGTGCAAAGGCTCGTATTCTACAAATTTGTGTTTGGCAAGGCAGTACTGTACGTTCCAAGGTTAAAAATATTATTGTATTTATGTTTACAATTTTTAGATTGATTTTTGCTTATTAGAAATTTGTATTCAAGATTTTGGATTGATTTCTTTTAGAGAAATTAATCAAGTTAATTGCACAGTCATCAATTTGGCTTGCTTTTAACCAAGTCCATGCCTTTTAAAACATAGCCCAACTCGAGTTTTTTAAATCGTTTACAAACAAGTATGTATTCCTTAAAAAGGTTAATTATATTCTTTATTTATTAATATTGGAAACTATTATCTATTCAATTGCAACATATGAATTTTGTGTAGGAATGTGGTCAAAACTCTTTATTCGTAGTAGTTATTAATATATGTTGCGCATTTTAGCAAGGTTTTCTATTCTGCAATGAAAACTAAACAATTAATAGTTGTGTAAAAAAGTCATGATAGAAAATAACTCATCTCCAAGGAAGACAAGCATTCCTCAGCCAAACAGAAAGTCATAAGTAAAACGAGCAAACGGACAAAGTGGAATGACGTACAAAGAAGTTTTCAAAAAAAATATGTTGTTTAATTTGTAACATATTCCCATTTGGGAACGTTGGCAAGGTACAGTTTTTCAAAAAATATATGAATTAACAGATTTTACTTAAAAAATTGTTTTTGTGTACTCAAATTTTACGTAGTTCTAATCAAAATTCTAAAGATTTGTTTTTAAATATGAAAATTAAATTATAAATATATATTATTTAAAGTAAACTATATAGTTTTTATTGGCATATAAATGTAAGCAAGAAGTATATTAAAAAATAAGAAAGCATTAAAATTAAAATTATAATAAAAATTATTTACATAAACTAATGTTAAAAAGTTATCTATTCAGTTATAAGATAAGAATATTGTGCAGGAATGTGGTCATAATTCTTCCTTCTCAATAGTTATAGATATATGTTATGACTTTTAGAGTTGTTTTCTATTCTGCAATGGAAACTAAGCAATTAATATTTGTGTAAGAAATCATGAAAGCAAATAATTTAACTCATAACCAAGGAAGCCAATCATCCTGTTACCATGTTATCATATTCATCATCATCATGTTAACCATCCTACATGTTTAAAGGTTGAACTAATAAGTACAAATATTATCGACCTGAAATTCCCGTTTACCTTTACGAAACGACGAGATGATATTAGTCTGCAAGAGTAAGGGAAAAACAAAAACAAATGAGAATCACCGCTTCCGCAGATGAGAGTTTTTAGTTTATCTTAAAGGCAATGCATCGGAGCACATCACCACCCTTTATTACTTGTTTCAGCTTGTTCATTTATTACTTCTTTCAGTTCATCTTGGGACAAATGATCAATTAAAAACATTAATAAGAACTGCAAAGTTAAAATATTTAAAAAGGTTTTCTTACCATAATCAGTTTTTAGATTATACGCACCATGAGTTACATAATGCAAGAAAAATTGAACTAATATGTTTTTATTACATATTAGGATATTAGGAGAATCACTTTTTGTACAGCTAATTTCTTTAGAAAAGAGTTACAAATATCAACGTATACTTCCATATTATTAGCTAATATATTGAAATAATTAATCACTAATAAACACATTTCGTAAGTTTATTTAGTTAACAAATTTCGTAACAGCATATGATTTCCTTAAACATATGCATGCGCAATTAGAAAAGAATATAGAAGTTATACGTATTTTTTATCTCACCCCATATAAACGGAAATAATTGTTTTTAATGCCAGAAACTTTGTACCAAAAGCCTAGAACACAAAAAATATCGCGTTTATCAAGACAATCATTGGTTGTCTTCTGTGATGCATCCGCATTGTAACACCACAATTACATCCTAACATCCTAAAGGTGACGTCTAAGAGTTTGGGATCCATACCATTCTTCCCTCTTCTTCAAATCTAACGGTATGGCATTCCTATCTGACTATTTAAATTGATTTCCACCTGATACTCTATACTCGGAAGAATTGAGGAAAGAAGTGATTTTCTCCCCAGTCGGTTTATACCGAGAATTAAATATTCCGCTCTGTGAAGTTCGAAGTTCTGTTCATAGAGGGCGTACATCTGACGCCATTTGCGCACACTTTAAAATGATTTTCTGTGCTGTTTGTTGTTTGTGGTACTTTTTAGTATTGCTTGATTTTTAAATTGCTTATTTTAGAAGTTCATAATTTTATATTATTTTACATAAGGGATCCTATAATAAAAAGAAGGATATGATTTCTTTAATCGCTTTGAAGCTTCGAAATCGAGCAAGGTGGTGGATCCGTCAGATCTCCAAAAAAAAAATCATTATTATCATTGTGTCTCAGTGTTTTAATAGTATTTAATTTTATTATATTCTCAAAGAGCTACCAAATATTTTCTAGCTGCAAAAATTAATTTCCCCAAGAAAAAAGTTGTTCCTTTAATATTTCTGAATATCCATGAATGCTTTCTTCCCTAATAATTTAAATACCTTTTCTGAATTTTCATTCACATAATTCTATGTAATCTTGAACAGTTGATTTCTACATAAATAAAAAAAAAAAATCAGGATTAAAAATAATTTTTCCTTAAGAATTTTTGTAAGATCTGTGTAATTTAGTATTCTTGCTTTCAAGAAATATGTTTTGGGTTTTTATACTTTTATTATTTTACTGCATCATTTTTTATTACTATGCTTACTACATTATTTAAATATAAATTTTTTTCATGATTAAATTTTATAAAAACCCACATTCTTTAAAATAATTTTTTTCATAATAACATTTAAAGTGAAAACTTTCTTTTAACAATTTTTTTTTTTTTTTTTAAATTAGAGACATCCGAAAAATTCTCAATTTACAGAATGCCAAAAAGTTTCTATTCATTCATTAAACTATTATATTTTATTAATATTCAACATAATCGAAATATATATGGCTTGTCATACTCCTACATACTGGCAAGAACGCCCCCTGTGGCGTTTAGGAGAAATAGTCGGTTGGCCTACAGACTATCACCCGGAGAGAAGGTATATTTCGCCCACCCTACGATTAGTCGAAGTTTCGGATTTTCGGCTTAGAAATGGAGTTCTTCCATGAATCTATAGTTATTTGTCTTTAAATGTGTTAAATATTGCTTGTATCTAATTGTATGTGTGTGGTGTTTCTGCGTGTGTAAATAAAAATGTGAGTTCTCAACCTGTGCCTCAAGTATCTCACCCCAACCACACCTAGTTACAATAGGGTTGCACAACCCGCATACTAGAGGTTTAAAAAAATAATATATGATATAATAAAGATTCTAAATACGAAATAATCATACAACATATATCCATAATGAATATCTCAGATGATTTTCAGACTGACAAAATAACTTATTTTAATATAAGAATTGACAGCTTTGTTTAATTTTATAAGGTCTTAATATTATTTCTTACTATAGCGTAAAGGTAAATAAAAATATTAGTTGAGACAAAGCAGCATTTAATTTATATAATTTATACAGATACATTGTGTTTATTGTGTTTCTGAATTTAAAAATATTCATCTTTTTAAAAAGTAATTGTTCCAATGAAGACTTTTGATTTTTATAACTTTCTACAACTACAATTTCTAAAAATATACTTTCTAATATCCATGGTTAATAATATTGCACAGGTTTGAACTATGATGTTAACTCTAAATATTGTATGGATCCTTTTAAACCACCTTGCTTAAATAATGCTTAAATAATCTTTTAATTTCAAGTTAATATTTAATTTTCAAGAATTTTAATTAATAATTGAGCAAATATCATGTCGTTAATTTTCTTAAACACTTACATAGAGTTCGTAACAAAGCAAGTAAAAAAACTGTTTCCTCATTGATGTTTACTTTTGCATCAAGACAGGAATTAAATGTTTACCTAAAATTATCCTGGATAATTGTAACATTTAAAGGTTTCTTCTTGATTCAAGATACATTGTAATTCCTACCAAACAGCAAAGTGAAAGAAAAATAAAACGAAGGACTCAGAAGTTCGATGTTGCCCTAATTGAACCTCTAGGAACTTTGTTTTAAATTTTCCTTTCAAAATATACTTTGAATTATACATTTCAAACATATAACTTAATAACTCTATTTAAGATTCAGGTGAAAAATTATTCCTTTTAATAAACTTATTCCCTCTGCTATGAAATCTTCATTGCTTTTCTTACTGTTTTAAGAAAAATTTGTAAATTTTCCACATGTGAAAAATCAACTGATTTAAGGAAATAAATAAATTAATAGTTTAAAAAACTAAAAAAAACACGCTTTTAGAGTTAATCAAACTAAAAGCGTCTTTTAAATTTTTAAACTATTAATTTATTTTTTACTTTTTAGTTTCATTAACTCTAAAAGCGTGATTTTTTTTTTTTTTTTAAACTATTAATTTATTTTTTACTTTTTAGTTTGATTAACTCTAAAAGCATGTTTTTTAGTGTTTTTAAACTAATATTTAAATGAGGTCCCGGTACGGAGGAGTGGAACTATAGTTCTTACAATAATGTAATTGTGAGTAAAACAAAGGCTAAATGCGAATAGTCCGTTGTGCCACTGTCCCACGGATCTGATCGCTTAAAGTAGGGCAAAATCGAGCCCAATGAGTCAGTTATAAACTAACAAACAAACATACAGGTGAAACTAATATAAAAGCGTATTAAAATGAATCAATTGTTTTCTTTCTGAAAGATGCCTGTAAATGTTTCTTTGCAGCGCTATTAGTGTATATGAGGAGAAACAGATCTCCAGGGGAAAAAGTCAGTTACATACATACAAACATACAAACATACAGGTGAAGCTAATAAAAGCGTATTAAAAAAGATTTATCTTCTATTGTTTGTTTCATCCAATTATAGTAACCAATACCAAACAAAAGAATACTTTTTTTTTTTACCAGACAGAATCTTTAATACAACATTTTAAACTAACATTGCACAATTTAGTAAACCTACTATATTATACGAAATTAATTGCAAAAGTGTAATTGACTTAATTTAGAAAGTTTAAAACTTTTAGAATGTTTAAATACAACCCATTATGGCATTTATATGATTATATGATTACTTAGAAAACATTGATGTTGTTATAAAACCTTGAATAGTGGCAGCTTTAAAAACAGATTTTACTTATACAAGTCATCTGGCCAGATATATGAATATTTCATTAAATAAAAAGCAAATAATATTCGTATTTTCATTAAGTAATCTTCCACTAAAATATGTGAATATTATTATTGTTTTATTATTTAAAAATTATATAGCATATAAGATATAATAAAATTACACATAAATTTATTTTTATTGCATTACACATAAATTTGTGTGTTGATGGATGACCGAAAAAATATTTATCTGCTAAAACTTATTGAATGCACATTATTAATTGAAATTAAATAGTAAAGTAAAAGTAATTGCCGGATATGCATATGGTCTTGATTTAGTGTTGTTCCTGGATATGAACTAAATTCTTACTCACAATAAAAACGTGATGTTTAACTGATATATTTATTAAAATTTGCTTAGATAGCAAAGCATAACTGCAACACGTTACACACAAAACACAATTATATATCAAATATTTACACTGTCATCATAAAAGCCAGCTTGTTTAATGGTCTTTGTACACTCCGTACTGCTTGGAACCTTCACTGGCCTCTGCACACTCCATTTTCTCTTTCTCCCTCTCCAAAGTTTAAAGGGCTAAAAAAACAAACATGCAAAGTCTAACGTAACGGTCAACCGGTACTTTAAAGGAGGTTCTATTTACCTTAAACTATTCCCCGTTGGCTTATATTTTTGTTTCGGGAAGACGTGGTGGATTCTTACTAGCTATTGTTTCAATAATCCCAAAAAATAATAAAATATTTCTCGCCTTCCCCCTTTCTAAGATATTCGAAAAATTTATAATATTATTACAATTTCTGTTCTACAGAAACATCCTTTTGGGAAAGCTTTTAATTTTTTAAGTAGTAGTTTTCGCACAGATGTGATTTATAAGGAAATAAATATTTTTATTTTTTAATAGAGAGCGTATTTCGTAAATTTACATAACAATGAAAGATTAAAATCCATTTTTATGAAAATTATTTAAAAATTGATCTTTAAGGAGAAATGAATTTTATTTTTAAAATGAATTATTTTTTTATAAACCAATTTTTTTATTTTTTTTGTATTGTAGTCGAATCCATGCCACAAGGAATGCAAGATATTATAAAAGCTAAAATATATCCAGCTAAGTATTAATTGTAATTTATTTTTAACAAAACTTGTAAATTTTTCAGACTGTACTGATATTTTGAACTTTTTACATAAATGGCTAATTTAGTTTTTTTTTTTTGCTCTAATATGTGAACGATTAAATTGTTTTAATTAAAATAAAATATAAAATAATAAATAAGTGTTTGTATGTATAGTATTTTTGCTTGTAAATTTTATTTCAAGGGTTGAAATATTTCTTATTTTATTATGCCAGATTGTTTCTTTTTGTTTCTTGATTATTAAAAGATTGTTACTTATTGTTTCTTTATTATTGAAGAGGATTTCTTAATTTATTTTAAGATTAAATATTTCTTATTTACTTACTTCTTTAAGGCACCTTTTTTTTTTTTTAATTTAATTTTTAAATATATATATAAAGAAATATAAAATATTTTTATAACTTCACAATATATATTTTCAGAAAATCTAAAGCCCCACGCCTAGCAGTCTAACTAAATATAAATTTTCTAAATTGAAAGAGACGGATTTTCTTATCAATTGAATATTATAGCCTGCATTCATATTTATTCTATGCAAAAAAAGAAATGGGTGATAATCCCCAAAAATTTAAATTAACGTTTAAAAAAATGTAATTATTCTTTGCTAAGAAAAGAACACCGTAGGTGGGCAGGTATAAATACACGAGCGAACAAGTTTTAATACATGGAAGGTTTATAAATTCGTTGAAAAGAAGCTGAAGCATCAAAAAGTGCATTATTAAATTAAAGCGTTCACGTTTTCCCCACTTTCATTATGTTGCTATGAGCAAAGTAAGTTAAAGTGTTTGGCATGGGCAAAATGCTAGTAAAAAATTGCGTGTACATCTAAGAGAAAGTAAAAAAAAAAAATAAAAACCTTCGTTTTAAAAATGCTGTTATAAACAGTTATGGAATATTTTATGGTTTTTGCTACTGGGAGGTTTTAAGGAAAATGCATTAATTCCTCATGTCATGCATTCTTTCAATATGCTTCGTCAGTTTAGCTTTTACATTTTCACTTAACGTGATAGTCTTTGCTATTTTTAGAGCAGTGCATTTGTAGACAAACTTATTTAATTTATCATTTTTCAAAAACAAATAATAAAGATATTGTTTTAAATGAATATTTTATATTGTAATACTTTTTTTCCATCTTTTTTAACATAACACACTTATACCACTTTTTAATTCCTTATAAATGTTTATTTGTGCTTATTTTAAAAATAATCTTAATGTATTTCTTTTAATTTAATGTACAAAATAAGAATGAAAATTAATAAATAAGAAATTTCCATGAAGTTCTATGCAGGCCTGCCATTTTCTTTTTTAACAGACCGCTTCTTAGGTCAATTTAGAAAAGTTATGTGACAGTCGTTTTCACATTCTGATTAAATATTGAAAATTGAACATGTCCAGGATCTTCTTCATTGGTGCATCAGCCCCATGGTGGGCCAAGGCCGTCTGTCTATTGCCAGATATGGTCAGTATCTAGTTTCTTAAAAATCAAAGAAATATTCGAGAAATATTTAATCAATGTTTTCTAATTTATTACAAAGAAGATAAAAAGTTTAAATTAATCTGAACCAATCTAATCTGTTGAAACCATTACTACTTTATTTTTTATATTTATTTCTTATTGTAATACAGTTATCTCAACTGTTTTAAATATCAAGTCATTAGCTAATGGGAGATGAATTTTTGGAGAATTCATTTGCATTTTATTTGACCTGATAGTCATACATTACATTACAGTCTAATAGTCATTATTACCTGATAGTCATTATATTGCAATAATTCTTATTATTTCTTATTCTAATACCTAAATTAATCTGAATTAATCTAATCTGTTGAATCCATTACTACTTTATAATTTTATATTTATTTCTTATTCTAATAAAATCTCAACTGTTTTGACTATCAGGTCATTAGCTAATGGGAGATGTGTTTTTGGAGAATCCATTTGCAACTTATTTGATCACTAAATGCATATTTAATCTTAAATTTGCACTCAAAGTAGTAGCTTAGTTTCTATTACATTATATTATTTATATTAAAATATATACTATATAGTAAATAAATTTCAAGTTTTTTTGTGCATCCTATGGTCAAGTTACAGTGAATATGGGTAGTCCATGCTGTTTACAACAAGTTACAATTTTTATATAAAAATAGAAATGAAGCCAATTTATTCATCAAAAAAATTTCTACATTAAATTACTATTTTGTACACTAAACTACATATATATAGATAGATAACTTCTCCTATAATTATTAGCAAATTTATATAATTTGTTTTGATGTAATGAAAACTTTTAATGTATAATATGTTTTCTTATCACCAGTCTAATTTTTAGTACTAATAGTTTTACTATTTGTTTTTAGTACTACTAGTTTAATACTTAGTACTATTTTTTTACTAATTTATTTAATAACTTAATTCTAATTTAAAACAAATATCAGTAGACTATTTGTAAATAGAATCACTTAACGTGTAGTTTGATTTGGCTTGTCACTCTACGGTCATCTTGTACACACGAGGGCTAAGCAAGACAGGACCCACAGTTTAAAGTAAATTCCGAATCATTTAACGTATAAGAACATTAATATATTTATCAATGCATCATCTGTAGATAATCTACTAAAATTAAAATAAATCTAAAAGTAAGAGCAATGGGGAAGTCATTTTAATAATATTAAATGGATATTTTTTAATTTAAAGACAATGGATGGAAAATTTTATTCGTTTTCGATTCAAAATTTGACAAAAGACAATTGATTTTCTTATGTAATATTATTGTTTGTTTTCATATTTCATTTGTGGGAGAATAAACTTCATTTATTTTATATTTAACATGAAATAATTCCATTGAAAATAGCTTATGATTGCACGATTCATGGGTCAGTGGCAACATGCTCATCTAGTGAGCAGGAAAACCGAAATATGAATGGCATGATTGGTAGATGTTATTGTTGCAGTATTGGTAGGTGGCATTGTTGGTAGGTGGCATTGTTATAGTCATTGATTTCAGAAACGAGAATAATTAATGACGATTGTGATATTAGGTGTGAAAACGCTTCGCATCGATATCCAGGCTGCATGGTGGGTATTTTCCAGTACGACATGCAAATATAGGGCTTTTACCCCTAAAAGTCCACCGGGAAAGTACCCTCATCATCCGTCGTGGGGTTGTCAGTAGTATACCTGAGCCCCACTGAGGATAAAATTTTAAAAAAAGGATTGCAAATACATTAGTTATATAATTCTTTTTATAATCCGTTTAGTTATTTACATCTTAGTATTTATTTTTATAATAATTTTTTATTAGTTATTAAATTGTTGAGAGTTTAATTTTGCAGATAATTTTAAGACTAATTAATATTATATTTGATGCTTAATTATTCTTATTGTAATTCTTAATTAGCATTTTATTTTATATACCTTATTTATTATATCTTATTATTATTTATCATATATTATTTCTTATATTTCTCCTTATTATATTAGCCAAATGTAAATTCTTAAGTTTTTTTTTTTTTTTATAAAAAAAATATCGAATTAAATGAAAAATTTTAGTTAATTTAAAGCCTGTGTCCTGTTATTTTTTAATTTGTTAATAAATTTACGGGAAAAAACGGAATATTAGTTTTTAAATTTTTTTACAGGTTCATATACATTCATAATTAAAAAATGTTTGATTATTATTATTAGTTTTTTAAAAAAATCCGTATTTAAACGCATTTACATGATTTGTTTTTGTTAAAAATGTTTAATTTTAAAAATCTATTTGATGGTTAATGATACTTGTTACGTTATGCCACTTTTTTTTTTTATTTGAATTATTTTTAAAGATATTCTTTTTAAGCTCATCCTTTTCTATGCAACAAGAAATAAATGACATAATCTAATTTAAAAACACAGACAATGAATTATATAAAACTTTTTACTTTAAATTACAGAAGGCAGCTGTATATAAAATAAAAAAGAAGAAAATAAATTTTGGAACCAAAAAATAGAAATCCCTTAACTAAATCCTGGAACCAAACTAGATATTAACTCAGAAATTTCTTTTTCCTACTCAGAGCCAAAATTAGCTTTCGAATCATTATTGCCACGAGTTAGAATAAAAAAAAAATTATCATACTCCGTTTTCGAAATGGCGAGGAAAATGGCGATCGTTGAATCTCAAATTAAATCTCCTTTCTCTTCTCGGCCGCTTTAACACTAAATTCCAGCTACAGGCGAATAGCAATCGATTAAACAAAGGAAAGATTCGTGTAGATTATATTTAATACAGTTTTTGAATGAAAAAGAAATTTGAGTGCTGCAACAATAAAAAATACTGTTTGCATTTACCAAGACTATGCTACTAGAGATAAAAATAAAAAAAAATTGTAAAAATGGCACTTAATTGAAGCTTTTCTTCCAGGAGAAGAAATATAAAGATATTTTTTTTTTTTTGGATTTCTTTTGGAAGCAGAAAAACATTTTTTTTCTTGAGAAATAGATTAGATTTCAGAGGCACGAATAGGTAATCTCGTTAAGAATTTTTTTTTTTAGTATTTTTTAATGCGGAGGTTATGGAAACTTAATTTTTACTACTCCCGTGCAAATTAATCGAGACAGATATGTTTTTAAAAGAAATTTTTTTTTTAATTGTGGCTGTTTTTAGATTAATTAACCTCTGTTGAAGGACAATCTTCACGCTAAATTATTCTTAATAACGTTTTTCTTTTTAGTAAATAAATCAAATGGATTCCTTTTTTTTTTTAACGATTCTTGTTGCTGAGTAGAAAGGTAATGGAAGAATTAGAACTGAAAACATTTACATCAGACATTTTTAAAAGGAGTTTATTTTATTTATTTAACAACAAAATACATTAATGAATATAGTTCAAGCAGATATTTTTTTTTAAAATAAAGAATTTTTTTAAGAAATTCTTTTTTGAATTTTATTACCATAATTACTCGACATTTTTAAAAGTGGTTTTAATATAATGAGGCTTTTCTATCAAGGATTTTGGATTTCAATGCGTGTGAATTGATAAATTTTGCTGTTTAATTCGAATTTTTTTTGTATATAATAACTAATACATCAAAATATATTTCTTAATTAACTTAATACACAAAATGACATTTATTTAGGTTAAATATATATTATGATTCTAATATAGCATTATATTAAAAGTAAATTTTGATACCGCATTATATTAAAAATATCTGTGCTAAATAGAAATCTGATTTAAAATGTATGTGATACAATGATTTAGAATGTTTAGAAAGTTAGGATGTATTTTAATTACTAATTGTTCAAAGTTTATTAATCATCTTTTTGTGGCATTAATGTTTTTGTTTTATGATTTATCTCTGGATAAAAGAAATAGCGAATATACATTTTTAGTCATTAAAAAAAAACTGGTAAGTTATTATTATATTTTAGTGCTTATGAAGCGCATTCAAAAATGTCACCTTTATTCACAGGTATTTCCATTATTTTGATAACCCTCTGTATGTATACAACTGATAGTTAACTATAATTGCTACTTAATGCCTCTTATTATTTAAAAAAACATTTTTCAAGCTCACTCTTTTCTATGCTACAAGGAACAAACAATATAATCTAAATAACAAACACAGATAATGAATTATATAAAACTTTTTTACTTTAAATTACAGGCGGCAGCTGCATATAAAACAAAGAGGAAGAAAATAAATTTTGGTTTCACCAGTGAATAGAAATCCCTAACTAAATCCGGGAGCCAAACTAGATATTAATTCATAAATTTTTTTCCCTACTCAGAGCCATAATGAACTTTCGAATAATTATATCCACGAATTAGAATGAAAAAATAAATTATCATACATCCATTTCAAAATGGCGAGGAAAATGGCGATCGTTGAATCTCAAATTAAATCTCCTTTCTCTTCTCAGTCGCTTTAGCACCAAATTCCAGCTATAGGCGAGTAGCGATTGACTAAACAAAGGAAAGATTCGTTGAGATTATATTTAAAGCAGTTCTTGAATGAAAAAGAAATTTGAGTGTGGCAACAATAAAGAAATACTGTTTGCATTTACTGAGAGTATGCTACTAGAGATAAAAGTAAAAAAAAAAAAATGGTAAAAATGGCGTTCAATAGAAGCTTTTCTTCCAACAGCAGAAATGTAAGGTTATTTTTTTGTTGGATTTATTTAGAAAAGCAGAGAAAAACTTTTTTTTTTTCTTGAAAAATAGATTAGATTTCAGAGGCACGAATACGTAATCTGATTAAGAATTTTTCTTTTTAGAATTTTTAATGTGGTGGTTATGGAAACTCAATTTTTGTTACTCTCATGCAAATTAATTGAGACAGGTATATTTTTTAAAGAATTTTTTTATTTAAATGGGGCTGCTTTAGTTAAGTTAACATCTGTTTAAGGACACTCTTTACTCTAAATTATCTTTAATAACGTTTTTCTTTCAGCAAATAAATCAAATGGACTTATTTTTTCCCCAACAATTCTTGTTGCTGAATAGAAGTTCATGGAAAAATTGAAATGAAAAAATTTATCGCCAAGTCACTTTTTAAAGGAATTTTTTTATTCATTTGACAAATAAATGCTTTAATGAACATAATTGAAACAACTATTTTTTTAAAAGAATTGACTCTTTTTGAAGAAAATTTTTGAATGACTTTGGAATTGTATTACCATAATTACTCGCCATTTTTTTCTCAGCAGTTTTAAAATAATAGTGTGTTTCTGTAAAAGGTATTTAACTTTCAATGCTTGTGGATCAATAAATGCTGTTTAAGTCAAATTTTTTTTTTTTTTGTATATCTATAAAATATACAAAAATAAAATAATATTTAATACAAAAATACAAAAATAAAGTAAAATAAAAATATAAATATACAAAATAAACAATACCTTATATTTTATATTTAAATAATCTTTAATCTTTTTTAATTAAATTAATATCTAAAGAAAATTTTTAAAGGTCAATATGTAAGTTCTAATACAGCATTATATTAAAAATATTTCTGCTAAATTGAAATCTGATTTAGCTAATAATGTATGTTAATTACATATTTTTTAATGTTTATTAATCATCTTTCTGTGGCATTTATGTTTTTGCCTTATGAGTTATCTTTAGATAAAAGGAACATCGAATATAAATTTTATTTATTCAGTATTACATGCTCTGAACCTTATTTTTTAAATTCTTCTTTACTAATGAATCATTTATAAGGATGCTAAACCGTTACCCTTAAAAGTCCTCCTGGAAAGCAATTTCATCACCCTCAGTGGGCATTTTGTATAGATGAGCCCCACAGATATTTAAATTAAAAAAAGAAAATATTAATGAAATATTAAAAAAGAAAAATTGCGAATTAAATAAAAAAATTTTAGTTAATTTAAATCATGTCTCCTGGTATTTTTTAAACTTGTTAATTTACTTATACGGAAAAAAACTCAACAATATATTAGTTTTAAAAATTAATTTACAAGATCGTTTATATTCGTATTTAAAAATTATTTGATTATTTTTTGTTAATTTTCTTATAAAAATTCACTATTTCATTGCATTTACCTGGGGGTTTTTTTTTTTTGTAATAAATCTATGTATACAATTTGTAGTTAACAATTCTTGCATTTGTTACCTTATGCCTCTTATTTTTTACGTGCTTTATATTTTTTCAAGCGTATCCTTTCCTATACTCCATGGAATAAATAACAAAATCTAATTTAAAAGCACAGATAATGAATTACATAAAACATTTTACTTTTAAATTACAGAAGACAGCTGTATATAAAACAAAGAAGAAGACAATAAATTTTGGCTTCACCAGCGAATAGAAATCCCGAACTAAATCCTGGGTCCAAACTAGATATTAACTCAGAAATGTCCTTTTTCCTACTCAGAGCCATAACGAGCTTTCGAATCAATATTGCCACAAGTTATAAAAAAAATAAATTATCATACTCCGTTTTCGAAATGGCGATTGTTGAATCTCAAATTAAATCTTCTTTCTCTTCTCTGCCGCTTTTAACACTAAATTCCGGCTACAGGCGAGTAGCGATCGACTAAAGAAAGGAAAGAGTCGTGCAGATATATTTAAAGCAGTTTTCGAATGAAAAAGAAATTTGAGTGGGGCAACAATAAAGAAATACTGTTTGCATTTACCGTGAGTATGTTACTAGAGATAAAAGTAAAAAGAAAAAAATGGCGTTCAATAGAAGCTTTTCTTCCAAAAGCAGAAATTTAAAGATATTTTTTTGTTGGATTTATTTAGAAAATCAGAGGAAAAACATTTTTTTTCCCCAGAAATAGATTAGATTTCACGGCACGAATAGGTAACCTCGTTAAGAATTTTTCCTTTTTAGCATTTTTAATACGGTTGTTATGGAAACTTAATTTTTGCTACGTCCGCGCAAATTTAATAGGAAAGATATTTTTTTAAAAAACACTTTTTTTATTTAATTGTGGCAGCTTTAGATAAGTTACCATCTCTTTAAGGACAATCTTCACGCTAAATTATCTTTGATAGCGTTTTTCTTTCAGTAAATAAATCAAATAGAGTCCTTTTTTTTCCAACAATTCTTGTTGCTGAATAGAAAAGTCATGGAGGAATTAGAACAGAAAACATTTTGCACCCAGACATTTTAAGAAATTTTTTTTATTCATTTAACAACTAAATACATTACTGAATATAATTCAAATAGATATTGTTTTTAAAAGAAAGTACTTTCTTTACAAAATTTTTTCGAATGGCATTGGAATTGTATTACCATAATTACTCTCATTTTTTTCCAAGTGTTTTTAAGATAATAGGGAGTTTCTGTAAAGGTATTTGATTTTCAATGTTTGTGAATCGATAAATTTTTTTTTGTTTAATTCGAAATTTTTTTCTTGTATATCTACTACGTATTTTTAAATTAACTTAATATCTAAAATAAAATGTATTATGGGACAATAAGTAAATTCTAATATCGCATTATATTAAAAATATCTGTTCTGAATAGAAATCTGACTTTGGCAAAAACGTGTTTTAATTACTAATTGTTTGAATTGTTAACTCATTAATCATCTTTTTGTGGCATGAATGTTTTGCCTTATGATTTATCTTTAGAAACAAGGAACAGATAATATAAATTTTATTTAATCATTATTTAAAGTTCTGAAACTTAATTTTAAAAAAATTCGTATTTTTCTAAGGAAACATTTATAAGTATGATAAACCGAGCCATATAAAGCACATTCAGTATCATATCAAGCTTATTATATAACCCAAATGTAAATTATTAAATTCTAATTTTTTTTTTCTTTTTATAAAAAAAATTTCGAATTAAATGAAAAATTTTAGTTAATTTAAAATCTATGTCCTGTTATTTTTTAACTTGTTAATTTACTTAGGGGGAAAAGAAACCGGATATTAGTTTTTAAATTTTTTTACAGGTTCCTAAACACTCATAATTAAAAAAGGTATTTGATAGTTAATAATACTTGTTACGTTATGCCACTTGTTTTTTATTTATTTTTTAACAGCTATTTTTTCAAGCCAGCACTTTTCTATACTAGAAGGAATAAATGACATAATCTAATTTAAAATAGCAGATAATGAATTATATAAAAATATTTTTACTTTAAATTACAGAAGGCAGCTGTATATAAAACAAAGGAGAAGAAAATAAATTTTGATTTCACCAGCTAATAGAAATCCCTAACTAAATCCCGAAGCTAAACTAGGTATTAACTCAGAAATTTCTTTTTCCTACTCAGAGCCATAATGAGTTTTCGAATCATTATTACCAGTTAGAATAAAAAAATTCATTATCATACTCCGTTTTCGAAATGGCGATCGTTGAATCTCAAATTAAATCGCCTTTCTCTTCTCGGTCGCTTTAACACTAAATTCCAGCTACAGGCTAGTAGCGATCGACTAAACAAAAAAGATTCGTGCCGATTATATTTAAAGCAGTTTTTGAATGAAAAAGAAATTTGAGAGTGGCAACAATAAAGAAATACTGTTTGCATTTACCGAGAGTATGCAACTAGGGGTTAAAAAATATAAAAAAATGGCGGGGAATAGAAACTTTTCTTCCAACATCAGAAATTTAAAGATATTTTTTGTTGGATTTCTTTAGAAAAACAGAAGAAAAACATTTTTTTTCCTTGAGAAATAGATTAGATTTCAGAGGCACGAATAGTTAATCTCGTTAAGAATTTTTTTTTTTTTTTAGTATTTCTAATGTGGGGGTTATGGAAACTTAATTTCTGCTACTGCCATGCAAATTAATCGAAACAGATATTTTTTTTTTTTTTTTAAAACCTTTTTTTTTTTTTTTATTTAATTGTGGCTGTTTTAGATAAATTTACATCGGTTTAAGGACAATCTTCACTCTAAATTATCCTTAAAAACGTTTTTTTTTCAGTAAATAAATCAAATAGAGTCCTTTTTTTCCCCCAACAATTCTTGTTGCTGAATAGAAAGTTCATGGAAAAATTGGAACTGAAAACATTTTGCACCCAGACGTCTTTTAAAGGAATTTTTTTATTCATTTAACAACTAAATGCATTAATGAATATAATTCAAACAGATATTATTTTTTAAAAAGAAAGTACTTTTTTTTTCGATTTTTTTAATGGCTTGGAATTGTATTACCATTATTACTCGCCATTTTTTCCAAGTGTTTTTAAGATAAAACTGAGTTTCTGTAAAAGTATTTGATTTTCAATGCTTGTGAATCGATAAATTTTGTTGTTTAATTGAAAATATTTTCGTATATTTATTAATAAGTACAAAATGTATTTTTAAATTAACTTAATATCTGCCCGAGTCGAGGCTCTGTGGCAACGTGAGCGGCTGTTGAACTTTAGGGTTGAAGTTCAGTCCGCTGGCGGTTTATAATTTCACAATATATAATTCTAGAAATTTAAAACCACACACCTGACAGTGAAACTAAATAGAAATTTTCTTAATAGAAGGAATGGATTTTCGCATTAATCGAATATTATAATCTACAGAATTCTGCTCAACAATTCTAATTCTTCCATGAATTTTTATTCAGCAACAAGAATCGTTGGAATAAAAAATTAGTCCATTTGATTGATTTATTAAAAAAGAAAAACACTATTATGGGTAATTTAGCTGAAGATTGGTTAAGCAGGTGTAACTTATCTAAAGCAGCCACAATTAAATAAATAAGTTTTTTTTTTTTAAAATCTGCCTCGATTAATTTGCACGTTAATAGCAAAAATTAAGTTTCCATAACCACCGCATTAAAAATACCAAAAAGAAAAATTCTTAACTAGATTACCTATTCGTTCCTCTGAAATCTAATCTATTTTTCAAGAAAAAAAAAATGTTTTTCTCTGCTTTTCTTAAGAAATCCAACAAAAAATATCTTTAAATTTCTTCTCTGGAAGAAAAGCTTCTATTGAATGCCATTTTTTTTTTTTTTTATCTCTAGTGGCATACTCACAGTAAATGCAAACAGTATTTCTTTACTGTTGCCACACTCAAATTTCTTTTTCATTCAAAAAACTGCTTTAAATATAATCTTCACGAATCTTTACTGTGTTTAGACGATCGCTACTCGCCTGTAGCTGGAATTTAGTGTTAAAGCGGCCGAGAAGAGAGAGTAGATTTAATTTGAGATTCAACGATCGCCATTTGTGAAAACGGAGTATGATAATTTTTTTTTATTCTAGCTCGTGCAATAATGATTCAAAGCTCATTATGGCATTGAATAGGAAAAAAAAATTTCTGAGTTAATATTTGGCTTGGCTAATATCATTTTGGATTTAGTTAGGGATTTCTATTCGCTGGTGAAACCATAATTTATTTTTCTTCTTTTTGTTTTATATACAGCTGCCTTCTGTAATTTAAAATAAAAGTTTTATATAATTCATTATCTATTTGTAAATTAGATTATGTCATTTTTACCATGTAGTATAGAAAAGGAATGGGACTTGAAAAGGGTACATTTTTAAAAAACAAATAAAAAATAAAAGACATTGTGTAACAAAGATTATTAACTATCAATTGTATAAAGAGTTTTATAAGACCAAAACAAACCAGGAAAATGCAATGAAATATGAAATTTTTATAAGAAAATTAATCAAAATAATCAAAACATCTTTAATTACGAACTTAGAAGTGCTTGTAAAGAAATTTAAAAACTTATATCCTGTTTTCCTCCTGAGGTAAATAGGCACACATGTTTTAAAATAATTAAAATTTTCATTACTTTGAAATTTTTTAATTTAGTTGATACTTTTAGTCAGCCGTAGAAATTTAATATGAATAAAATTAAATAGCATTTTTTTAAAAAATCGTAGGTTAAAATAAGTTTGTGCACTATAAACACACTGTGCTAAAAAAAATAACAAAAATATCATGTTACGTAAAAACGTAAAAGCTAACCTAATAGCATATAGAAAAAATGCATGACATGAGGAATTAATGCATTTTCTCTAAAACTTCCAGTTGCTAAACCATAAAATATTCCATTATCTGTTGATAACAGCATTTTTAAAACGAAAGTATTCATTTTATTTTTTTATTTTTTACTTTCTCTTAGATGTGCACGCAATTTTTACTAGTATTTTGCCCCATGCCAAACACTTTAACTCACTTTGCTCATAGCAACATAATGAAAGTTGTGAATAACGTGAAAGCTTTAACTTAATGATGCACTTTTTGATATTTCAGCTTCTTTTCAGCAAATTTATAAACCTTCCACATATTCAAACTTGTTCGCTTGTGTATTTATACCTTCCCACCTACGGTGTTCTTTTTCTTTGCAAAGAATAATTTAATTTTTAAACGTTACTTTAAATTTTGAGCATAAATACCCACTCCTTTTCTTGTATAGAATAAATATGAATACAGGATATAATATTCAATTAATTGTAAAATCCGTTTCTTAAGAAGATTTGTATTTAATTTGCCTCCCTATATATATATATATATATATATATATATATTCAATATATATAAAATATAATGGCATAATGTTTTGCAATTTTTTGCAATATATACAAGCAGTAATTGGTTTGAAAAATATCCGTACACTTTTAATGGCATTTTAAAAAGAAAATAAAGGTTTATTAAAGAAAAAATACATTATTATCATTGTATCTCAATATTTTAATAGTATTTAATTTTGTTTCACTCTTAAAGAACAAGCAAATATTTTGTAGCTGCAAAAATTAGTTTCACAAAGAAAAAATGTTTATTCATTTATATTTCTGAAAATTCATGCATGTTTTCTCCCCTGATAATTTAAATAGATTTTCTAAATTTTCAATCACATAATTCCATGCAGTCTTGTATAGTTGATTTTTACATAAGTAAAAAATTCAGGGATTAAAAATAATTTTCCTTAAGATTTTTCCCAGAATATTTCTACGTAATTTAGGATGCATGCTTTCATAAAAAAAGGTTTGGGATTTTTATTATTATTTTATTGCATTATATTTTATTATTATACATACGTTATGTAAATAATTTATTTAAGTATAAATTATTTACATAACTAAATTTTATGAAAACTCACATGCTATGAAATACGTATGGAGAAATACAAAATCCTTTTGAAGAAAGTAAAGATGAAAAAGGAAAAGGATAACCTCTTCCTTCAACTGCAGTGGCCTACTAAATTTTAAATTGATGTTATCAATGAGGATATTAGAAACAGAGCTCCCGGGGTATATTTAATATGCTTATGATATGCCATAATTGAATATGCCATATATTTACTACATTTAATATGCTTTATATTGCAATAGTTCAGGCTTATTGTCCTTATAAATTCTTCATTAAAATCTAATATTTTATTTTTAAATTAAGGTTCGGATCATTTAATAATGATTAAAAATAATTTATATTCGCTGTTCCTTTATCTAAAGATAAATCATAATACAAAAGACAATAATGCCTCAAAAAAAGATTAATAACGAATAAACAATTAATAATTATCATGCCTTCTTAGCTAAAATCACATTTCTATTTCAGAACAGATATTTTTAATAAAATGTGGTATTAAAATTTATTTTGACCCTTAATTAATTTTTACTTTAGATATTAAGTGTGTGTGTCTGTTGTGTCTAAAAAAAATGCCCTGCAGAGCGCAAGGACATCCATGAGTATCTATTCAAGGATGGAGGGGAAAGTTCACAGCTTCTGTTGTGATAGATGGACTCGTAGGTAGACTCGTAGATAGATGTCTGATTTGGCTCCGTGTCTCTGAAGAAGGAGGGGGAAGTGCCTTCTGGGAGGTACATTTTTACCCTTGCACTTTGCATATCGTATGGGATAAAACGGGAAAACTACCGCCAGGAAGTCCGACTAACGAAGCAAAATGTTGAACATCACAAACGCAATCGAGTCTGAAACAGTGTCTATGAAGAGTGTCTATAAACTGTCTTTGAAACTGTCTATAACAAAGCCGACAGCGGATTGAACCTCAGCCCTACTTGTTCACCAGCAGCGCATATTGCCACTCAGCAAAGAAGTCAGGCAGATAACAAATTAATTTAATAATACATTTCGGACGTAGGACGTACTATTAAATATACAAAGAAAATTTTCAATTAAACAAAAAAAAATTTATCGATTCACAAGCATTGAAAGCCAAATAACTTTACAGAAAATCACTATTATATTAAAACCACTACAAGAAAAAACATGGCAAGTAATTCTGGTAATACTTGTCCAATGTTCGATTACCAATGTCATTAAGAAAAATATCTTATAAAAAAATACTTTCTTTTTAAAAAAATACATGTTTGAATTAGCGTATTTTAGTTGTTAAATAAATAAAATAAATTCTTTTTCAAATGTTTGGGTGCAAAATTTTTCTAATTCTTCCATGACCTTTCTGTTCAGCCACAAGAATTGTTGGATAAAAAAAGGTCCATTTGATTTATTTACTGAAAGAAAAACCTTATTAAGGATAATTTAGCGTGAAGATTGTCCTTAAGCAGATGTTAACTTATCTAAAGCAGCCACAATTAAATAAAAATGTTTTTTAAAAAAAAAAAAAATATCTGTCTCGATTAATTTGCGCGAGAGTAGCAAAAATTAAGTTTCCATAACCACCGCGTTAAAAATACTAAAAAAAAAAAAATTCTTAATGAGATTACCTATTCGTGCCTCTGAAATCTAATCTATTTCGCAAGAAAAAAAATGTTTTTCTCTGCTTTTCTAAAGAAATCCAACAAAAAATTGAAAAAAAAATTGCTCTTTAAAAAAAAGTTTCCATTGAACGCCATTTTTTTTTTTATTTTTTATCTCCTACAAGCATACTCTCAGTAAATGCAAACAATATTTCTTTATTGTTGCCACACTCAAATTTCTTTTTCATTCAAAAACTGCTTTAAATATAATCTGCACGAATCTTTCCTTTGTTTAGTCGATCGCTACTCGCCTGTAGCTGCAATTTGGTCTTAAAGCGGCCGAGAAGAAAAGTAGATTTAATTTGAGATTCAACGATCGTCATTTCGAAAAACGGGGTATGAAAATTTTTTTTTCTAACTCGTGGCAATAATGATTAGAAAGCTCATTATGGCATCTGAATAGGAAAAAAAACATTTCTGAGTTAATACCTAGTTTAGCTCCCGGATTTAGTTAGGGTTTCTATTCGCTGGTGAAACCAATCTTTATTTTCTTCCTCTTTTTATACAACTGTTGCCTGCTGTAATTTAAAGTAAAAAGTTTTATATAATTCATTACCTGTATTTGTAAATTAGATTATGTCATTTATTCCTTGTAGTAAAAAAGAGTAAGACTTGAAAAATATATTTAAAAAAAAAACAAATAAAAAATAAGAGCCGTAAAGTAATAAGATTATTAACTATTAATTGTATACATGCTTTCATTAGATAAAAACAAACCAGGAAAATACAATGAAATACGGAATTTTTTTAAAAAATTAATAAAAAAAAATTAAAAATTTTAAATTATGAATGTAAATGTAAAGAAATATAAAAACAATACCCTGTCTTTTTTCTCCTAATTAAATTAACACGTTAAAAAATAGCAGGACACATGTTTTAAAATAACTAGCCATTCTTCATTCAATTTGAAATATTTTTAATAAAAGAAAAAATATATAATTAGTTCATTTAAATTTGGTTAATAAAATAATAAGAAGAAATGTAAAATAATACAATTAAATATATAATATAACATAATAATAATGTATAACAATAACATGTATATAAATAAAATAATAATTAAAAATAAATAAGAATAAAAATTAAACTCAATGTTACGTTAAACTTGAAATTAATTGTGAAATTAAACTAACAAAAATATGTACAAGAAATAGAATATATATATATATATATCTCGGAATATTTAATAATTGAAGGAAATATATATTAATAATTGAACATCTATTCGTATTATAAACAATTGAATAATTAACATAATTTCAATCTTTATTTTTTTTTTTATTTTTCACTTTCAGTGGGGCTCATGTAATTTTTATAGATGATGCCCACCAAACGCTTTAACTTCGCAGACGGCAGCCCACCAATAGATGATGAAGTGCTTTCTGAGCAGACATTTAGGGATAAGAACTCCGCGTTTGCATGTTCAAGGAAAATACACCATGCGGTCTGGATATTGATGCGAGTTGCTTTTCAGCAACTAATATTAACTAATAACTTCAAACTTGTATAGAATAGCAATGGATCAATTATAAAAAAAAAACAGGAATAGAAAAAAAATTATCTTTTAATTCAAACGTTTATCCCTCTTTATGCAATTCGTTGTAGTCCATAATTTCTTTTTTTCATATAAATATGTACTATAGAACTACATTCTTTCTTAATTGACTGAATTATATTATTATTATAAATAGGTAATACCGAATTTTTATTAATAAAAATTCATCTTCTTCTAAACAAACTTGGGATTGGCTGAGATTTTTGGGCTTTACTTTCGTGGTATATGTTGGAAAACCAGCTTTACCTACATTCTTGGAATTGTTAAGGAAACTTTTGGTTAGATATCCCTTATTCTGTCTTGAACTGATCCCAAATCCTACGACTATAGACGAACTGAAAATTTTCTTGTCTATGCCAAGAGGGTCTCGTGTGCCTTCGGGCAGGGCGATTGAAACGATCTATCTATGCCAAGAATAAATACAATAAATCTGTAAAACACAAAATCCTTTTGAAGGCTTTGATGTGGAAGAAGGAAAATGATAGACTCTTAAAAAGCTACATCACCTAATGATGTTCATTCTAAATTGATGCTAAAAATTAGGATGCTGTGCAACAAAGATCGAGCGTACTCTAAGTAACATTGTATATGTTTTTATATTGCAACGGCTTAGGTTTATCGTCTTCATAAATGCATTATTTAATATATTTTTAAATTAAGGTTCAGAACATTATTTAATCATTAATAATTTTCTGAATCTTAATTTAAATTAAATAAATTTTATATTCGATGCTGCTTTTATCTAAAAATAAATCATTTGCCAAAAGAATTAATACGACAAAAGAAATGATTAATAAACATTAAACTATTATTAATTAACATACATTTTTTAACTAAATCAAATTTCTATTTAGCACAGTTTTTAATATAATGCGGTGTTAGTATTTATTTATTGATTCTTAATAAATTTACTTTAGATATTAAATTAATTTAAAATGTATTTTGGATGAATAAATATACAAAAAAATTGAATTAAACAGTAAAGTTTATCGATTCAAAAAATTGAAAGCCAAACCCCTTTACAGAAAAGCATTATTATCTTAATGCCACTTGAAAAAATTCAATTCTAATGGTAATACAATTATATATATGTTTGAATTATCTTCATTAACTTATTTATTTGTTAAATAAATAAAAGAAATTCCCTTAAAATTGTCTGGTGCAAAATTTTTCAGTTCTTAATTCTTCCATGGTCTTTCTATTCAGCAACAAGAATTGTTGGATAAAAAACAGTTTATTTAATTTATTTACTGAAGCAAAAACGTTTTTAAGGCTAATTTAGCGTGAAGATTGTCCTTAAACAGATGTTAACTTATCTAACGCAGCCACAATTAAATAAAAAAGTTATTTTTTTTTAAAAAATATCTTTCTCGATTAATTTACACTGGGAGTAGCAAAAATTGAGTTTCTATAACCACCGCATTAAAAACTCCACAAAGAAAAAAAAAAATTCTGATTTTCCATTGAAATCAGAATCCTGATTTCCATTCAAATTCTTCCATTTTTATAATTTTTTTTATTTTTATCTCTAGTAGCATACTCTCGTTAAATGCAAACAGTATTTCTTTTTTGTTTCCCACTCAAATTTCTTTTCATTCAAAAACTGCTTTAAATATAATCTGCACGAATCTTTCCTTTGTTTAGTCGATCGCTATTCGCCTGTAGCTGGAATTTAGTGTTAAAGCGGCCGAGAAGAGAAAGGAGATTTAATTTGAGATTCAACGATTGCCATTTTCCTCCCCATTTCGAGAACGGAGTATGATATTTTTTTTTTTTTATTCTAACTCGTGGCAATAATGATTGAAAGCTCATTATGGCTCTGAGTAAGAAAAAGAAATTTCTGATTTAATATCTAGTTTGCTTTCGGATTTAGTTAGTGATTTCTATTCGCTTGTGAAACCAAAATTTATTAACTTCTTCTTTATTTTATATACTGCAGAGTTTTTTCAATTTAAATTAAAAAAGTTTCATATATTTCCTTGTCTGCGTTTGTAAATTAGATTATGTCATTTAGTCCTTGTAGTATGGAAAAGGGTGGGCTTGATAAATTATTTTTTAAAGAAACTAATAAAAAATAAGTAGGATAAGGAAACAAGTATTATTAAATATCAGTTGTATACATAATTTTCTTAGTCAAAAACAATCAGGTAAATTTTCTTTTAATTAAAGACTGTATAGTAGAGCAGGAGCTACCAATGAAAATTGAAGCAAAGTCTTTTTTTTAAGAAATTATAAAATCCGTTTCCTTTCCAAATTCAAATCATTGAAAGTTCCCTCACCTTTTCAAATCGTTATACATCAAAACCCCAGACTATTGTAAATTAATTTTTATTTCAAAATTTATATTGGAAAATGCCTAAAATAAATTTCACACTTCCTTTTAAAACTATTGCAAACCATGACATAAATTTGCATTTTTGAGAATACGAAAACTGTTTATGCTTTCAATTTCATTCTTTATAATTTTTTTAAATAAACTTTTATAATTATTTTGATAATTTTTTAAATTCCATTTAATTTTAGAAATGTTTTATCATTTCTAAGAAATACACTCATTTCTACGAAATACTCTCTGTTAATGTTTGTGCATTTCCAATGAATGAAATGTCTATTTCCTATAAGGCAGAGAAGGAGATATACACTGTGAGTGAGGGAGAGAGAGAGAAAGTGAGTGAATGAGTAAGTGAGTGAGTGAGTAAGTGAGTGAGTGAGTGAGTGAGTGAGTGAGTGAGTGAGTGATGAAAACTGTTCGTGAAAGATTCAAAAAGAGAAACTTTTCATAAGCACATATCGCACAACAAGGTCATGGTAGCAATCACATATAGATTGTTTTTTTGGCAATAATTTTTAAAATTTCCTCAAAACACTCTCTCGATAAAATAATAAAAATCAACACAGTATATATATATATATATATATATAGTGTTATGTCCGGGAGGGGGGTACTCTAAGTAACATTGAATATGCTTCATATTGTGTAATGACTCATTCATCGTCCTTATAAATAAGTCATTAGTAAATATGTTTTTTAAAATTAAAGTTCAGTACATTTAATAATGAATAAATAAAAATTTATATTCGATGTTCTTTTTATCTAAAAATAAATCATATGGCGAAAACATTAATGAACAAAAGATGATAAATATATATTAAACAATCTGTAATAAATAAATATTTTTAGCTAAATCAGATTTTATTTAGCCCAAATATTTTTAATATAATATGAAATTAGAATTTACTTATTGACCGTTAAATAATTTTACTTTTAGATATTACGTTATTTTAAAACACATTTTGGGCGTGTTAACAAATATGCAAAAAAAATTTGAATTAAACAGAAAGTGTATCAATTCACAAGCATTGAAAGCCAAATAAATCCTTTACAGAAAAGCACTATTATCTTAAAACCACTTGAAAAAAACGGCGTGTAATTATGGTAATACAATTCCAATGTCATTCAAAAACATTTCGTAAAAAAAAAAGGTACATTCTTTTAAAAAATATATATGCTTGAATTATGTAAATTAACGTATTTATTTGTTAAAATGTATAAAAAATTCCTTTAAAAATTTTGGGTGCAAAATTTTCAGCTTTTCAGTTTTAATTATTCCATGACGTTTCTACTCAGCAACAAGAATTGTTGGTTAAAAAAATGAGACCACTTGATTTATTTCCTGAAAGAAAAACGCTATTAAAGATATTTTAGCTTGAAGATTGTCCTTTAAACAGATGTTAATTTATCTAAAGCAGCCACTAATAAATAAAAAAAAATTTAAAAAATATATCTGTCTCGATTAATTTGCACTGGAGTAGCAAAATTAATTTTCCATAACCACCGCATTAAAAATACCAAAAAGAAAAATTCTTAACGAGATTACCTATTCGTGCTTCTGAAATCTAATCTATTTCTCAAGAAAAAAAATGTTTTCCTCTGCTTTTCTAAAGAAATCCAACAAAAAAATATCTTTAAATTTCTGCTGTTGGAAGAAAAGCTTTCTACTGAGAGCCATTTTTACCATTTTTTTACTTTTATCTCTAGTAGCATACTCTCGTAAATGCAAACAGTATTTCTTTTTTTGTTACTCAAATTTCTTTTCATTCAAAAACTGCTTTAAATATAATCTGTATTTCTTTTTTAGTCGATCGCTACTCGCCTGTAGCTGGTAAATTTAAAGCTTTTTTCAGATTCAAAAATTATAACTGCTTTTCTTCCAATTATACACTGACTACTAATAAGTATTTGGACACCTGCACGAATCTTTCCTGTCAAAAATCTTTCTTTAGTTTGTCGATCGATCCTACTCGCCTGTAGCTGGTATTTAGTATTAAAGCGGCCGAGAAGAGAAAGGAGATTTAATTTCAGATTCAACGATCGTTATTTTCCTGGTCATTTTCGAAAACGAAGAATCGATATTTTTTTTTTTATTATAACTCGTGGCAATAATGATTCGGAAGCTCGTTATAGCTCTGAGTGGACCTTGGTCCCCAAAAAATTTCTCAGTTAATATCAAGTTTGGCTAAAGTATTTAGTTAGGAATTTCGGTAAGGAACTTCGCTGTTGAAACCGAAATTTATCTTCTGCTTCTTTGATTTTTATACAGTCCAAAATACTTATTGGTAGTCAGTGTAGCTCTGGTAGGAAAAAAATGTCTTCTACTATTTAAAGTAAAAGAAATTTTACATATTTAATTATCTGTGTTAGTAAATTAGCTTATGTACTTTATATCTTGGGTATAGGAAAGTCTCAGAAAAATCAAATACAAAATAAGGCATAAATTAACAAAATGTTATTAACTATGAATTATATACATGATTTATAAGGCAAAAACAAGCCAGGTAGATACAACTAAATATGGTATTTTTACAAGAAAATGAATAAAACTATTTAAAAATTTTTAATTATGAATGTAAATGAACTTGTAAAGAAATTTAAAAATTAATGTCCAGTTTTTTTTTTCAAATTAATTAATAAATTAACAGGTTAAAAATAGTAAGACACATGTTTTAAATTCACTAAAAATTTTCATTTATTTCGAATTTTTATTAATAAAAGGAAAAAGAATAAAATTGATTAATTTAAATTTCATTAATAAAATAATAATAAGAATATAAGAAAAATATAATCAAATAATATATAAGAAATAATAATAATATATAATATATAATATATTTAAAAACAAAATAATTTTAGAAATGCAATGCGAATAAAATTAAACAGCAAACTTAATATTAATTAGTCTTACAATTAACTGTGAAATTAAACTATTAACAATTTCATAACTAACCGAAATATATAATAGTAACCGATTAACTAACAGAAATATAATATTATTGAACTACAAACAATTGAATAACTAATAAAATTCGGATATATATATTCGGTTGCACTCATGTATACTATGAACAGCCCACCGATGGGAATGAGAGGGCTTTCCTGGAGGACTTTAGGGGTAACTCTCCCTCATTTGCATGTCATATGTGAAAATACCCAATATTGTTTCCTATTAGATTGATTGTGAAATGAATGTAGGGAGTTTTGTTCATAGAGGACAACCTGAAGAAAAACATCAGCAACATATATTTAAACAAAACAGCACAGCAATAAAATGAGGGGTAACTGTATCTTCGCTTCTGTATAAAGCGCTTCTTTTTTCGCCATTTTCTTGAACACAACAGTGTCTTTCATTTTCATTTTTCGTAACACTGTTGACACTCCAGCACAGAGAAGCTTAGCTCATTACAGCTACAATTTGATCGTGCGCGCGACACCCACCATGCAGCCTGGATATCGATGCAAGACCCTTTCACACCTTTTCGACCACTTTGTTATCCAGCTAATCGTTTAGTTATCACAATCGTTTCCAGTTTATGCACAATCGTTATATAATTTCTGAAAGCAGAGACTACAGCAATGCCACCTACCATCTATGCAACAATGTCGCCAACAATGTCATTTGTACGTCGGTTTTCCTGCTTATCAGTTGAGCATGTTGTCATTGGCCCAAGAATCGTGCAATTATAAGCTATTATCAATGGAATTATTACTGTATGTTTAACATAAAACATACAGTAAATTATGTTTATTCTCTCACAAAGGAAATATGAATACAAATAATAATAATAATACATAAGAAAAATAAATTGTTCAATAAATTTCTTCTTGTTTTTCACTTTCTTACACGTTAAGGTAAAAGACAAACATTCAGGGTATATTTAAAATAAGTAACACTAAACATTTATAAAGTATAAAAAAGAGGTATAAGAGTGTTAGATGAAAAACAATTTAAAAAATAAGATATTACATTACAAAATATTTATTTAAAACAGGATCATTTTTTTCTTCTTTTCGAAAAACTTATAAATTAAATGAGATTGTCTACCATAAACACACTACGCCAAAAAAAAATAGCAAAACACTATCCCGTTAAGCGAAAACGTAAAAGCTAAACTGACAAAGCATATTAAAAAATGTATGACAAGAGGAATTAATGCCTTTCCTTAAACTTCCCAGTAGCAAAACCATAAAATATTCCATTGACTGTTCATAACAGCATTTTTAAAAACAAAAGTTTTCATTTTTTTTTTTTCCCTTAGATGCACACGCCCTTTTTAATAGTATTTTGCTGTGCCAAACACTTCAACTTACTTTGCTCATAGCAACATAATGAAAGTGGTGAAAAACGTGAAAGCTTTAATTTAATAATGCACTTCTTGATGTTTCAGCTTCTTTTCAACGAATTTATAAACCTTCCATGTATTCGAACTTGTTCGCCTGTGTGTTTGCACCTGATCACCTATGGTACCCCCACCTTGTCAGCAAAGAATAATTAGATTTTTTTTAAACGTTAGTTTAAATTTTTTTTTTTTGGTATGAATACACATTTATTTTCTTGTATAGAATAAATAATAACGCAGCTTATTATATTTAATTAATAAGAAAATTCATTCCTTTAATTAAGAGATTTATATTTAGTTCAACTGTCAGGCATGTGATTTTCAATTTCTAAAAATATATTTTTGAAATGTTAAACCACCAGCGGACTAAGCTACCAACCTAAAGTTCAACAGCCGCTCTCGTTGCCACAGAACCACGAGTCGGGCAGATATTAAGTTAATTTAAAAATACATTTTGGACTAATTAATAAATATACATTTAACATTTCTAATTAAACAACAAAATTTATCAATTCACAACCATTGAAAATCAAATTCCTTTACAGAAAAGCACTATTATCTTAAAACCACTTGAAAAAAAAATGGCGAGTAATTTTGGTAATGCAATTCAATGTCATTCAAAAAAATTTCTTAAAAAAAATACTTTCTTTTTTTTAGAAAATATATGTTTGAATTTTTTCATTAATGTATTTTGTTGTTAAATGAAAAAAAAAAAGAAATTCCTGTAAAATATCTGGGTGAAAAATGTTTTCAGTTCTAACACTTCCATGAACTTTCTATTCAGCAACAAGAATTGTTGGGGGAAAAAGGACTCTATTTGATTTATTTACTGAAAGAAAAAATTTAATAAGGATAATTTAGAGTGAAAATCGTCCTTAAACCGATGTTAACTTATCTAAAGCAGCCACAATTAAATACAAAAAAAAATGTCTGTCTCGATTAATTTGCACGGAAGTAGCAAAAGTTAAGTTTTCATAACCACCACATTAAAAACACTAAAAAGAAAAATTCTTAACGAGATTACTTATTCGTACCTCTGAAATCTAATCTATTACTAAAGAAAAAAAAAATGTTTTGTTTTTTTTTTTTGCTTTTCTAAAGAAATCCAACAAAAAAAATATCTTTTAAATTTCTTCTCTTGGAAGAAAAGCTTCTATAGAACGCCATTTTTAATATTTTTTTTTTTTACTTTTAAGTCTAGTAGCATACTCTCTGTAAATGCAAACAGTATTTCTTTCTTGTTTCCTCACTCACATTTCTTTTTCATTCAAAAAACTGCTTTAAATATAATCTGCACGAATCTTTCCTTTGTTTAGTCGATCGCTTCTCGCCTGTAGCTGGTATTTAGTAAAGCGGCCAAGAAGAGAAAAGGAGATTTAATTTCAGATTCAACGATCGCCATTTTCCTCGTCATTTCGAAAACGGAGTATCATAATTTTTTTTTTTTTATTCTAACTCGTGACAATAATGATTCGAAAGCTCATTATGGCTATGCAGTAGGAAAAAAAATAAATTTCTGAGTTAATATCTAGTTTGGCTCAGTTTAGTTAGGGGATTTCTATTCGCTTGTGGAACCAAAATTTATCTTCTTCTTTTTTTTTTTTACCTTTTGCAATTTAAAGTAAAAAAAAAGTTTTATATAATTCATTATCTGTGTTTGTAAATTATATAATTTTATTTATTTCTTGTAGTATAAAAAGTGTAGGTTTGAAAAAATATGTTTTTTTGGGAAAAACGATTAAAAAGATTTATAAAGTAACGAGTATTATTAACTATTAATTTGATACAGAATTTTATTAAATAAAAACAAATCAGGTATATACAATGAAATACGGAATTTTTATAAAAAATAAAAATAATAATTAACGATTTTTAATTATAAATACAAATGAACTGGTGAAGAAATTAAAAAAATTAATATCCTGTTTTCTTTATAAATAAATTAACAGGTAAAAAAATAACAAGATACATGTTTTATTTAAAAAATTTCATTTAATTCAGTTTTTTAATGAAAGGAAAAAAATATAATTAATTAATTTAAGTTTGGTTCATAAAATAATAAAATAAATAATATATATCAAATATAGCAATAATTAAGAAATATAATAAGAATAAAGTTAAATAACAAACTCAATGTTAATCAGCCTTACAATTAATTGTAAAATTAAACTATCAATAATTTAATTACTAAAGAAATATATACAAATAATTGAATAAACTAATGGAACTATAAACAATTGAATAATTAATATAATTACAAACTTCTTTTTTTTAACACCAGTGGGGCTCATGTATACTATGAACGGCCACTGATGGGTGATAAAAGTGCTTTTTCTGTGAAGGTTTAGGGCTAACAAACCAGCATTTGCACCCTTGTACCGGAAAATATCCACCATGCAGCTTGGACTTGTTCTTTCCACCATCACAGTCACCATTCAGACTTCTCGTTTCTGAAATCAGAGACTACAGCAATGATACCTATCAACAATGCAACATTTATGCGTCGGTTTTCCTGCTCACTAATTAAGCACGTTGGCACTGTCCACGAATCATGAAATTATAAACTATTATTTTAAATTAAACATAAAGTAAATGAAGTTTATTTCTCTAAATGATATATGAAAACAAATAATAATAATAATACATAAGAAAATCCTAAATAAGATTGCCTTTTGTCATCTTTGAATCAAAAACGATTAAATTTTCTTCTGTAATTAAAGCTAAAATCCATTGCCTTTAAATTAAAAATACATTCATTATTATAAGGAAACTCAGCCCAAATTTCTCAAGCAAAGATTTAAAATATTCTCTACGAATATGAAAATTTTCTTCCTGGTTTTAAATCTTTTACTCATTAAAAGTAAAAGAAATGCATTTAAGTAAGTGTTTTTCAAATAAGTAAGTAGAATAAAATAAACATTTATAACTCTTATAAGGTATAAAAAGAGTATAAGAGTGTTACATTAAAGAGGTACAACATAAAAAAATATTTGTTTAAAACAAGTCTTTTTAAAAACGGTAGATTGTACCAAAGGGCTGTCTATCATAAACACACTTTGCCAAAAAATAGCAAACCACTATCACGTTAAGTGAAAACGTAAAAGCTAACCTGACAAAGCATATTGAAAAAATGTATGACAGCAGGAATTAATGCATTTTCCTTAAAACTTCCAGTAAGTAAAAGCATAAAATATTCTCAGTTGACCGTTTATATAACAACATTTTTGAAAAACATGAAAAGTTTTCCTCATACTTTACCTTAGATGTGCACACGCAATTTTTTACTAGCATTTTGCCCATGCCAAACACTGCCTCTTTAACTTACTCTTTCTCATAGCAAACAGTAATGAAAGTTGGGGAAAAATCGTGAAAGCTTTAATTTAATAATGCACTTTTTGATCTTTCAGCTTCTTTTCAACGAATTTATAAACCTTCCAGGTATTCGAGCTTGTTCGCACTGTGTGTGTTTGCACCTGACCACCTACGGTACCCCCACCTTGTCAGCAAAGAATAATTAGATTTTTTAAACGTTAGTTTAAATGGTATGAAATACACATTTATTTTCTTGTATAGAATAAATAATAACGCAGCTTATTATATTTAATTAATAAGAAAATCTCATTCCTTTCAATTAAGAGATTTATATTTAGTTCAACTGTCAGGCGGGTGATTTTCAATTTCTAAAAATATATTTTTTGAAATGTTAAACCACCAGCGGACTAAGCTACCAACCTAAAGTTCAACAGCCGCTCTCGTTGCCACAGAACCACGAGTCGGGCAGATATTAAGTTAATTTAAAAATACATTTTGGACTAATTAATAAATATACATTTAACATTTCTAATTAAACAACAAAATTTATCCAATTCACAACCATTGAAAATCAAATTCCTTTACAGAAAAGCACTATTATCTTAAAACCGCTTGAAAAAAATGGTAGAGTAATTTTGGTAATGCAATTCCAATGTCATTCAAAAAAATCTCTTAAAAAAAATACTTTCTTTTTTAAAGAAATATATGTTTGAATTTTTTTCATTAATGTATTTTGTTGTTAAATGAATAAAAAAAAGAAATTCCTGTAAAAATATCTGGGTGCAAAATGTTTTCAGTTCTAATACTTCCATGAACTTGTCTATTCAGCAACAAGAATTGTTGGGGGAAAAAAGAGCTCTATTTGATTTATTTACTGAAAGAAAAACGTTTATTAGGGATAATTTAGAGTGAAGATTGTCCTTAAACCGATGTTAACTTATCTAAAGCAGCCACAATTAAATACCAAAAATGTCTGTCTCGATTAATTTGCACGGGAGTAGCAAAATTAAGTTTCCATGACCACCACATTAAAAACACTAAAAGAAAAATTCTTAACGAGATTACCTATTCGTACCTCTGAAATCTAATCTATTACTCAAGACTGTGCTTTTCTAAAGAAATCCAACAAAAAATATCTTTTAAATTTCTTCTCTTGGAAGAAAAGCTTCTATTGAACGCCATTTTTTCATATTTTTTTTACTTTTAAGTCTAGTAGCATACTTTCAGTAAATACAAACAGTATTTCTTTCTTGTTTGCCGCACTCACATTTCTTTTTCATTCAAAAACTGCTTTAAATATAATCTGCACGAATCTTTCCTTTGTTTAGTCGATCGCTACTCGCCTGTAGCTGCGTATTTAGTGTTAAAGCGGCCGAGAAGAGAAAAGAAGCTTGATTTGACAGATTCAACGATCGCCATTTTCCTCGTCATTTCGAAAACGGAGTATCATAATTTTTTTATTTCTACTCATTGTGGCAATAATGATTCCGAGCTCATTATGGCTCTGCAGTAGGAAAAAGAAATTTCGAGTTAATATCTAGTTTGGCTCAGATTTAGTTAGGGGATTTCTATTCGCTTGTGGAACCAAAATTTATCTTCTTCTTCTACCTTTTTGCAATTTAAAAGTAAAAAGTTTTAAATAATTCCTTATCTAATGTGTTTGTAAATTAGATTATGTCATTTATTTCTTGTAGTATAAAAAGTGTAGGCTTGAAAAATATGTTTTCTTTTTGGGAAAAAACGAATAAAAAGAGTTATAAGGTAACGAGTATTATTAACTATTAATTTGATACAGAATTTTATTAAATAAAAAACAAATCAGGTATATACAATGAAATACTGAATTTTTTATAAAAAAATTAATAAAAATAATTGAACAATTTTTAATGTATAAATATAAATGAACTCGTGGAGAAATTAAAAAAAATTAACATCTGTTTTCTTTCCTATAAATAAATTAACAGGTTAAAAAAATAACAAAATACATGTTTTATTTAACTGAAAAATGTTCATTTAATTCGAAGTTTTTTAATGAAAGAGAGGAAAAAAATATAATTAATTAATTTAAGTTTGGTTCATAAAATAATAAAAATAAATAATATATATATCAAATATATCAATAATTAAGAAATATAATAAGAAGAAAGTTAAATAACAAACTTAATGTTAATTAGCCTTACAATTAATTGTAAAATTAAACTATCAACAATTTAATTACTAAAAGAAATATATACAAATAATTGAATAACTAATGGAATTATAAACAATTGAATAATTAATATAATTACAAACTTCTTTTATTTTTACACCAGTGGGGCTCATGAATACTATGAACGGCCACTGATGGGTGATAAAAAGTGCTTTTTCTAGCCAAGGTTTTCGCTAACAAACCAGCATCAGCCCTAAAACGTTGTACTGGAAAATACCCACCATGCAGCTTGTTCTTCCCACCATGCAGCAACTTCTCGTTTCTGAAATAAGGAGACTACAACAATGATACCTATCAACAATGCAACATTTATGCGTCGGTTTTCCTGCTCACTAATTAAGCACGTTGGCACTGTCCCACGAATCATGAAATTATAAACTATTATTTTTAAGTTAAACATAAAAAGTAAATGAAGTTTATTCTCTCTCTAAAAATGAAATATGAAAACAAATAATAATAATAATAATACACTAAGAAAATCGATTGCCTTTTGTCATCTTTTGAATCAAATAACGATTGTCATTTTTCTTCTGTAATTAAAGCTAAAAATTCATTGCCCTTTAAATTAAAATACATTCATTAATATTATAAAACTCAGCCCAAATTTCTCAAGAAGATTTAGAAGACTTTCTCTACTGGAAAATAGAATTTTTTCTTTTTCTTTTCTTTCTTTCTTTTTATGTGTCTACTCATTTAAAGTAAAAGAGATGCATTTAAGTGTTTTCAAAATAAATAAGAATAAACTTTTATAACTCACTCTTATAAGGTATAAAAAGAGGTATAAGAGTGTTACATCAAAGAGGTACAACATTACAAAATATTTTTGTTTAAAACAAGTCTAAAAACGGTAGATTAAATAAGACTGTCTACCATAAACACACTTCGCTAAAAAATAGCAAAAGCCACTATCACGTTAAGTGAAAACGTAAAAGCTAACCTGACAAAGCATATTGAAAAAATGTATGACAGCAGGGAATTAATGCATTTTCCTTAAAACTTCCCAGTAAGTAAAGCATAAAAAATATTCCATTAACTGTTTATAACAACATTTTTGAAA
>BPLR01018460.1:0-46400 GCA_021605095.1 Caerostris extrusa | reverse complement strand
TCACAGCAAAAGAGTGGTCTTTAACGCCTCATTGCAAAACATGTCAATTACTTCTTAACTTTTGCGGGTGTCGTGTAGCTGGCGAAACAACCGTAAGCTGGGAACGCTTCACATGCCATTTGAGAAAACTGCTCTTGATCTCTTTATTTTTAAATTTCTCTTCCAATTTTGTTTTCTCTTTGGCGAAAGTGAATGATTACTATTACAAATGCCCAATAAAAGTCAGACAGAGATTTAAGCCTGGATCAACAATTACACACAAGTCTCATCATTATAGTGTTCTACTTGAAAAAGATACCTCATTCAGCAATAGTAACCTTCTTTTCTTCTTTGGACCAACAGTCTAGCAATAGCTATGGTGGGCCATGGTCGTCTACCAACTACAGAATGGTAGCAACCTTACCCGACTAAAAATTATTTTCAAAATATTTTTATATTTAAAACATTTATTAAAATGAAATGACACTATACTATGTACTGTAACTAATTGATAATTAGTGGAAAAGCAGGCATTCGGTTTTAAAGGATGAATCGATTATTATTAGGGACACTAATCAGACATAGTATGTGGCATTCATTATGCTGTAACTGGTGTGAACATAGGAACTTTTGATTTGATGTACATTTTTGGATTAATCTCCCTTCAGTTCAGAGACCTCGTAACCTAAGACCCTAGATTTATGTTAAAATTATGATTAATGTAAATGTTAAAATAAAAATATGTTTCTGTTCATATGTGGATCAGTGATTCTGATAGAGAAAATCTTAATAGTTATTGTGAAACAATTTCGGTTAATTTTTCTGAAATTACAAAATTTTAATTATTGAAGAATAATCTTATTTTTTTTTGTGTATTTAAAATTTCCTTAATTACATTTCTTCCTTATTATACCGCTGTATACGAATTTGTCAGACTTATTCACTTGTCAATTTTCAACGCGATTGTTGGTCGAAATGGATATGCTTTTATTGGCATTGTCATGCTTTTTCATTAATTATCATAAATATTCATAATCAGTTATGTATCCACAAAGTTAATTGATTCCTTTTACAATGAAAGAACCACATGGGGGAGGTCAATGTCGATCAGCTTGATTGATTGCTTTCGATAATTCCAAGCTAATTATCTCCAACAGTATAATTTAAGGGCTGGGAAATCGCTCGCTCCTAAATACCGTCAGAGAATCTTTCTAATTCATGAATTCAATATGTTGTAACTGGTGTAAACATCGGAATTTCTGATTTTATGTTACATGCTGAATAAATCTCCTTCAGTACAGACCTCGTAACAACTTGATAATCTATGCCTTGTATCAATGTTAAAATTTATCCTTCTGAAATGACCCCAGTCTATATAGAGATGATGGCAGACGTGCTAAATTCTCGGGTCTAGAATGTAGTAATTTATATCATTTCTGTGAACTTCCTATGAAAGTGAAGAATTTATTGTAGCAATTTTAATTAGGAACTTGGCAAAAGAAGAAACTGGCTGTATCTTTATGACTGATGGTTTTAGTGTGTCCCCGTTGTTCTTTGTAGCATTGTGCAATGAAATTATTCCCTCTGTAGATTAAAACGAAACTGAAATTAATCCTTTTTTTGGTGAAATGTTTTAAGATAATTGGTTGAATTAACTGTGCTAATAAAAAAAGCCAAATCTTGTGGTCTAACAATAGTCCAAATATCGACATAATCATCACCGTAACATTTATTTCCAAAGTAGGGCCTTTGGAGCATATCATCAGCGGGAATTAAGCCTTGAGCCTTTTGCACGCTAACTAGCACCACAAGCTACAAGAATGAGACAGTCTAATTATAGTTTGAATAACATCGAAGGATTTTCTTAATTGGCTTTTGTGTAAATCAACGTTTCATTAATTTATTTTAAATCTTTTTGAGGCAATGGCAACATTAAATAAGTATTTACTTAATATAATCGATTTTATAATTTAATTTTAATTTTAAGGAATCTGTCACATACTAGCATTTTTATCACTGTTCTACTTTGATTCTTAAGTATCCACATCATATTTTTCTGCAAAATAAAAATCATAATTGCTTCAAATCATCTAATTCCTTAAAACATCATGGTTATATTTCAAAAGAAGTTATAGTATGTATAGTATTAGACTTTAATTTAATTTGTATAGCAATAAACTTAATGTTCATTAGAAACTTTATGCAAATTTTATGAGAAGTTTTAAGGAAATGGAAGATGGAATTTCTATAAAATAGAAATAATTAATTTAAAAAAAATAGATAAAAGAAATAATAGATAATTTAATAATTTTAATTAATAATTAATTAATATCTAATAATTAATTTAAAATATTGATAATTTACCATAGATTATGTGTTACCTTCTGATTTCATGAAAAATTTTAATTTTTAACATATTATATATGAGGTTATACGAAATAACGATATTACAATTAAATATTAATTTAAAATTGATGAATTTTTATACATGTAATACAACACCCTTCAATAATGAAATAAATAAAATCTCTAGTAATTTTTTCAATCAATCAAATGAAAAATTATAATTATAATAAAATAATTTTACAAACCTAATGCATTCATAGACACCAATTATTACTTAAAAGGTTTAACTGTGTGCTTGTATCCTGAATTTTTTGGGCCAATGTATATTTTCATAATGACAAACAATGATTTTCATATAAAAAGTAATTATTCAACTACATTATTATAAATACATTTATTTATAAACATTTTTAAACATATGTACAAAAGAGAATAGAATAAAGTATGATTCATACATACACAAAATTACTAGTTCTAAAGATTTAGTATTGTGTTTCACCACTGAAAACACTTGTAAAATAAAATATTTTGAGAACATTGTTAGTGGCTATACAAAATAAATCAACTGCAGAAAACTTAACATTTTCTTTTTAATAAATGAAGTTACAATATGAAAATCGGAAGGATTAATAATTTATATCAATAAAAACTTCTTACATTCCTCTTTTGTGAAAATATACAAGTCATTTTGTATTAGTTTTAGATAAAAGTTATTCTCTTTTAAACCCTGATAATAATTATTCATATATCTCAATTTTTTGAATATTCTTCAATCTTATTTAAAGTTTTAAATTGGATGCATTTCCTAATATAACTGAGAATAATATGCTCACAAAATTAAACAAACATATAAAACATATCCCTAATTTATATATACCTAAACAATTAATAACATCAAAGTCCTCTTCCCAACTGAATACATAAGAATAATATAAAAATACTTTAGAATAGTGAATATTTTATTAGCATCACATTTATATTGAAAATGCAACGTTTTGTACTAATTTTCAATCTTATTGAAATCTTTGAACAATGACCACATACTTAAGGATGATAAACAAGCACTTTTATGTGAGAGATTTATATTTTTACATTTTTTATTAATATTATTGACAAAAATTAGAGTCGTGGAACATTTTTTATTTATCATTAGGAAGCATTTTTGAAATTGCCAACAAGAAAAAAAATTATTTAAATTTATTACCTAATAATGGAATTTGGATAATGAGAAAATTTGTAAGATTTTAAGAAAAGCAACACATTTTGAAAGTGAGGAATATTAGAAATTTCAAAACGTTTAATAGAAACAAGAAAAAGAAAAGTATAAAAGAAAAATAGAAAAGTTTAAAAGTATAGTATGGATAGAAATTTTACAGAAAAACTGTTCACCACAAAAAATAATAATAATAATAAGTCTAGAAAAAATCTTTAAAGAATAAAAAAAAAATTATGTATAAGGCTCCTCTATTTATCGAATTTGGCCACAAAATCTTTGGAGAAGTTAATTCAGAAATTGTTTCTCTACCTAATAATGCAATTGATTAAAAACAGAAGCATAAAATTATATTATGTTTGTCTAATTTTAATTGATACTTCTCTGCATTAACGCAGCTACTTCCACAACACAACTATATGTTTTCCCTGAATAGCTGAAATGATTATTATAGATGACAGCACATGATTATGAAAACTATTTACAATGATAACTCCCTTAAAATGTACAATATCTTATTCTAAAAATCCTGGATTTACTGGGAAATACTGCCGGAACATTGAAAGCCCCAGTGCTTGCTCATGGAACTGAGGGGGAGGGAATCGAGGTTCATTTGTGGGTGGTAGCCCCATGGATTGGGCTGCATGGCAAATGCATTGGGGGGTATTCTGGATTCCTGGTGTTGAAAGTGTGCAAAATTTGGATGGTGCCTAGATTCATGATGATGGTGCCCATGATGATGATGCCCGTGATGATGTCCATGGTGATGTTTATGATGTCCGTGATGAGATAGCATCTGGACAATCAGTCCAGCTGCCAGGATATTTTGCAAGGTTGGAGTTCTGATTATGGTGATGACCACCATCTTCCTACAAGGATGCTGACCAGTATGACACAAATTTTCCAGAATGATTTCATGTTGCACCTATAAAAAATGTGTCTCACTTCAATAAAATAAATTAGATAAAATTAGATAGTTTCACTTAAGTAATAAATTAAAAACATATGAGGAATTGCAAGTAGTAGTTTGTAGGGAGTTTAAACAGCTTTATTTTGCGTTTCATAATAAATTAGAGATTTTAATGAACTTTATTTTTATTTCTACAGTAAAGATTTAAAAATAAAGTTTGATTATATGGAAAAGTATCTTTCGAAAAAATATCTTTATGCAGTGTTTCATATTGTAAAATTTGCAACTTAAAAATTGATATAGGAATGTTGATTAAATTATTACCGCGTTCAACTCAATGGAATGCAATATTAAATATACGTATGCATATAAAAGAAGGAATTGATTATTTCCTTTGTTACTTCAGTACAGATTAAAATAATAAAATAGTCATATAAATTGTCATTCCATGAAAAGGAAAATTTTTGTTTGACGAATTTCTCCTGATAATTCACTTATTTGGGGCAAAATTGCGATGGAAAATTTAATATAATTTGCAAATTTAAATAACATATATGACATTTGCCGTTTTTGTGATACAAGAAATAATACACACACAAATTATTTAATGACATATTTTGATACATGAGCCACAATAATAACAGATATATCTTACCCTCTTTACTAAATAATATAACATTCAATGCTGATGATTAATGAATATTGTTTGTATTAATACTTAATAAATAACAGAAAATTCTGTCTTCAAGATATTAAATTGAATAGATTTTAAGACAACCTTTAAAAGCATAAAGACATTTACCGTTTTGTGATACAAAAAATAATGTACACACAAATTAATGACATATTTTCACACACGAGCCACTATAATAACAGATATTTCACGCTTAAATAAAGGGCTTACAATATTTGTAGAAAATTGCAAACTATGTAAGATGTGTTACTTGTTAAGTGAATTAATTGTCATAATATTGTTTAAGTTGGTAAATATTTTTAATCTGCATATACAGTTTTATAATTGCTAATTTTCCGGTGCCTAAAACTTTTTATATTTAAGAATAAAATTCTGTCCATAGAGGGTTAATCTCAATCGGGCACTCGCAAAAAAGAGCCCTGCTAATTCAATGCACCTGTTGGAATACGTGAACTGGCTATAACTCATTCTTCCTGTTGAATTCTTTCCCCTACTTTGCAGCGTGCATCAATTTTTATTTGACATTCAGTACATTAATTATTTCTTTAACTATGGCCAACCCATCAGCTTTTTTTATTAATTTTATTATGTTATGAAATGTACTCGTGTATGTACAACAACATGGTAGCTGCTACGAGTTGTAGTCGAAAGTCAAACCAATTATTTTGTTTATAAAGGGTTAAAGGAATATTTACATTTTATTAAAATTTTTAAGAAATTTAAAAAGTTTGTGCCAAATTTGAAACTAAGAAAAGGGCATATGCACAAACGTTGGATGTTTCAAAGAATCTGCAGTTAGAGCAAAAAAAAAATATATACACATCACTAAAAAATTGGTCTAGTTAATTTCTTACAAGGAAAAGATGTGAAACAGTATGATAATGATAATTTACAGAAGTAAAGCAGTTGGGACTGTTGCGAGAAAATGTGAAACTAAGTTTAACAGGGATTAGTGTAGCAACAGAATATGTTAAATATAGATCAAGAATTTGGAACGAACAAAACAGAAGTTATTACACACACACACATTATATATAAATGTTTTAGCTAATTTGTTCCAATATCTTTGAAAACCGTAGATTAAATTTAAGGGTTTGCTTCTTGTTTTGCAGCTCATTCTCTAATTGGATTAATAAGAGAGATCGAAATAATTAACAGGTCAATGCACTTCACGGTCACTTATAGGTCAATGCACTTGAAATATATATATATTTTAATTGATCCGTTGCAGTTTGAAAATTTTTTACGACAAATGTCCGGTCTCATAGATGTAGGATAAATCACCATTATTAACAAGTAGCTAAGAATTATAAAATGAACAAAATAATTGTTACAAAACCCAGACGGTTAACTGCATATGCTTCATTTTCTATAATAGTGCATTGACCTATTAATTATCGTCATTTCTTTTATATTAATCCAATTAGAGAATGCTCTGCAAAAAGCAAGAAGCGAACTCTTAAATTTAATCTACAGCTTCCAAAGATATTACAATAAATTAGTTAAATGACTTATTTTAACAAAATTATCTCAAGAATATAGCAGTAAAATCAAAATTAAGAAAATGAAAGTTTCATGAACACATGTTTGCTTGTATCTCATGATAAAAAAAAATTATATATCCTTTAGCATTGGAATTTGAAGGGAGATTGGGAAAATCACATAAGAAAAATGCTATGTGAGAATGAAACCTACAAGGTGAGTTGGTTTATAAAGATTTGTAATGGAAATTATCCCATGAATCTATTGTTGTAAGATTCGAAAATGTTTTCGAATGTTTAGTAATTTATTCGAGTTAGGAGTCTTGAAACCGCTTTGAAGAGGAAGAAACCAAAAAAAGAAAATAAGATTCTAAAAAATGATTTATTGTTCAGTTTTCCCAAGAGAAAAAGGAAAAAGAAAATGAGAGAGTTTATGAGAGTTTTAAGGCCTTTCACAAAGGTATATATTTATAAATGTATTTAATATGGGAAAGTTTAGGATAATTTCCCTAAGCTCTTCAGGAATAAGAGCTTTCAAGCTCATTAACACACAACTTTCGACAAGGCAGTTAAAAATTTTAAATAAATTTGTGAAATGTAAAATACCACTTAGAGGAGAAACGGAGCTGTTGAAATCTTCAATTTAAATATTGAAAATTTACTTGAAAATATAAAAGTTGTTAGAGCAAATATCATAAAAAAATGAGAGCTCCCCAAAATTTAATGATACATCTATAAAATCCAAAAATTTATTAAATCAAAATTCAAATTTATAAAATCCAAAGTTTATAAATCCAAAAAATTAAATAAATCAAAAATGATAATCTATTACATATATAATTCCCGTGTCACGATGTTTGTTCGGGATGAACTCCGAAACTAACAATTCGATTTTAACTTTTTTATTTAAATGTGTGTGTTGTTCCAACTTGAGAGATAGGATAGTTTTTATTCAGATTTTTTTTTATTTAAATGCAAAATCGACGATTTTTCATATTTCGTCATTTGGCGCAACTAAAAGTGCGATTTCTCATCCGATGGACGTAATTTTGAAAGTACATTCAAAATACAAGCTCAGGTGTACCATAAGATCGGGTCGTTGATGCCAATACCTGACGTAGAGCAAAAATTTCTTCAAATTTATTTTATGGGCAGTTCTGAAGAACGCGTGATAACTCGATGTCAGTATAATTTTATCGAACAAGTAGTATAAAGAGCTGTTGTAGAATTGTTGGAAATTTTTTTACAAAATCATAACCAACTTATTAAATTATTTAACGAATTTATTTATTTTGACGAAAGACAGATTAACAAGAAATATTGTCCATTGCTTAGTTCTTAGATGAATGAAAGTAATGATTATTAAAAATTAAATTTGGTAAAATAATTATAAAGCAGTGTTAAAAATCAACATTATCTACCTCATTCATTAAATTAATAAAAATTAAACATTTTTATTCGTTGAAGCTTTATTTGAACTTTTCATCATTCTTTACCAATCACTTCCTTAACAATACTAATTATAGTATATAATAATTGAACGAAATACAAGAAAGCCACAGCAACGCGTGGCCGGGTCTGCTAGTACATTTATAAAATCAATTTAATTTTTTTAACCGTGTTGTCGAAAGCTACGTGTTAATGAGCTTAAAAACAATTATTCCTAAGAGCTTAGGGTTAACCATCCTAAACTTTTCCATATTAAATACATTTATAAATATATATATCTTTGTGAAAGGCTTTAAAATTTTCATAAACTTTGTCATTTATTATTATTATTAATATTTTTTTTGAGTTTATAAATTTTGGATTTTATAAATTTGAATTTTGATTTTATAAATTTATCATTATATTTTTCTGATCAATATACATCTGTGAAATGTAAAATACCACTTTTAAAGGGAGAGATGGAACAAATTTTGAAATATTCAGCTTTAGTTTGATTTTTGAGTATTGGAAATTTACCTGAAAATATAAAAGTAATTACAGCAAATATATTTTTTAAAAAAATGAGCTCCGCTTTAAAGAAAATGCAAATTAATTTATAAAAAATCTAAAAAAAATATATATAAACTATTTCATATTGGTTGTAAAATCTAATATGTATTACAATATTCGTGTATTCCAAACGTATAAGTTGTGCTAATTGCTAGTGCATGCTATCATGCTCCAGAAAATTGACAAACCAGTTTTATGAATTAATTAATCATTATTCAGTTATAACTATTATTTTGAAATCACTTTGGTTAGATATAATTAAATGTTTATATAAAAAAGTCACGAGAAAATATTATGTAATAATAAACTAATAGCAAGGTGATAATCGTAAATGAATTTAATATGGTAAAACGTAAGATGATTTCATAAAAATAATCTGATAAATTAATAAGAATGTCCTAGTAAATTTTGATGTGATGTACTTAAGAACAGTTTTTTGATGAAACACTGGAGAAAAAAATATTCAAAGATATATTAAATATATACTAAATGTATAATAAAAATCATTATTAATTAATGATCCCACTATGTATCTGAAAAATATTAAGCACAATTTATAAATGCCACAATATTTTTAATTGTATAAATTTAATTTATCCTAGATCAGTGAGTTATTAATACAATAAATTACATATGTTTAATAATCTTTTTTTCGTATTTGAAATATAAAATTTTAATTTAAAGAGTTATATTTAGTTCTTTATTTTTTTTAGTTTATGATAATCTTTAATTAAAAGCTATCTCTTTCTATCAGGAAAAATAGTTTTGAATAAGTATTAAGTATAATTAAACATTAAGGAAACAGAATGTAGTTTCGCTTGTGTATTCAATCAATAAAAAACAATATTTAAAAAGCATCATTATATATAACTTATTATATGATATTTTCATTTAATGTTCATTGTCTCACATAAGAAATCTTTAAACAGGGATAATGTGAAATTTATACTGATAATCTAAAAGTTATTTATAAACATGACATTTTCATAAGATTTCAGAAAAGTTTCTTTTGAAATAGGTGACATTTTTATCTATTTTTTTATTATCTTTATAAGAAGGCATAAAATTTTGCAAATTTACTGGAAAATAAAAGAGATAAAGTCTATTTAGAGTTTTTTTTATGGACATTTAAAAACGCTTAACGTTTAAACTCCCTATATGTGGTTCCCATATAAAATTTCGCTTATTCTTTCAGTCAGTGAGATGAATTTTAAAAGACAAAAAATATTGTTTATTGTTTTATATTTAATTTTGCTTTACTGTTTGTATTATTCGAATATTTTTAACTAGTAAATAAAATGGAAGTAAAAATTAGAAATAATTGTGGATAATCTTTAATAAAATTTGACATTTATTATTAAAAGTTTAGAGAACTCGTGTTAATAAAACTTTCTTAGGGGATAATATAAATAACAAAAAAAAAAAAAAAATAATAATAACTGCCAATCATAATAAACACTTGGAAAACAATTCCGATTTTTTTAATCATATAACAATTCACATATTGTTACAATTTACTTTCAGAGGGAATTTTTAATTCATTTATTAGACATATTTTCAATAATAAACTGATTTATCTGTGCCAAGTTAAAACTACTTTAATAATAATTTATAAAATTTGGTACAATTACAATGCTTAGAAAAAATAATTTTACTTATGTATTCACACATGAAACTAATCTTTAGGAAAATTCAGTTATACAATTAGAAATACTTAAAAATTCATTAATATAACAATAAAAGGACGTTATTTGAAAAAGAAATTTTCCTGAAAAGGATTATTTATATACAATAAGAGAATATTATACAAAAAAAAGGATTGATATTTTTCTTGAGGAAAAAGGATGAGAAGTTTAACGATATTTTAAATTCTAACATAGTTGCAAATTTAAAAATATGATTCACTGTTAAACGTCATATAAATATTATACCTATTATATATATATATATATATATATATATTTAAAGAATCAAAAAAATTAACAAAAATATCTTTTAAAATTAAAAAAAATATATTAAAAAATCTCTTTAATATTCCAGATTCCTTTCATTTTCACATTAAAAAACCATTCACACAACTAATTGAATTTAAGATTTCATAATTGTATAAAATAGTTAAAAATTAGAAAGAAAACTATGATCTGGCATGGAAAGATCTAATAAATATTTCAAGATAATTTGCAACAAAGAATAATCGAATTTTATTTATCATGCAATTTTTGCTATTTTTATAAATCTTTTAACTAAGACGAAATAATATTTATTATTAAAAATATGCGGAATTTCTTAATTGTTTATTATTAAAAATATGTGGAGTATTTTAAATTAGTAAATAAATATGCAAAATAATTGAATTTAAAATTTAATAATTGTATAAAATAGTTCAAAATTAGAAAAAAAATATTTTTAGCATAAAAAGATCCAAAACATAGTTTAAGATAAGTTACAACATAGAATTATAGAATTTTATTTCTCATAAAATTTTTGTTATTTTTATAAATCTTTTAGCTAAAGCAAAAAAATATTTGTTGAGTTTATTATTAAAAATCTATAGAATATTTTTAACTTGTAAATAAAACTGAAACACATATTCGAAATAATTGGAGAAAATTTTTAATAATATTTAACATTTATTAATACATTTTAGATAATTAAAACAATAAAAAATTTTTAGGGTATTGTATATATATAACAAAATAAAACAGCCATTCATAATAAACTTCGAAGATGCTATTGGAATTTTTTAATGATAAATTAAATTATAACAAATCTGAAACTTTTCTTTAATATTACATTTAATTTTTTTATATTAAAATAATTGTTAAATGAGTTCAATGTAAGGTACATTGAACTCATTTTAATAAACATATTTATTTTATTTAATAAAATTTTAAAAATTGTCTATCTATTTAAAATAGAAAAACAATATTTAATATTAAAATTTAGAGAAGTCAAATCAATAAAATATTCTTAGGGTCTTCATATAAATAACATAGAAAAATAGCAACCTCTCATAAGATGTTTTGGAATTTTTTTAATGATAAATAAACTATTGCAAATCTGAAAGATCTCTTTAATGTAAAATTTAATTTTTTTTGCATTCAAATAATTGTTAAATGATTTTAAGTTAATCCAAAGGAAATTTAAAAAAAATTTCATCGATATGAAATAGAAAAAATAATATTTAACATTCAATATTAAAATTTAAAAAAAAAAATTAAATCAATGAAAAATTTTTAGGGTTTTTGATGTAAGTAACATATAAAAATAACAGCCATTCATAATAAACTTCGAGAATTTTATTTTAACGTTTTTCTAATGATAAATAAACTACTGAAAATCTGAAACATCCCTTTAATATTAAATTAAATTTTTAAAAAATAATTTTTAAAAGATTTAAAGGTAACCTAAATGTAAATGAAAAAAATTCCTCTATATAAAAGAGATAAAATAATATTTAACATTTAATATTAAAATTTAATCAAAAATCTTTTGGGTTTTGCATACAAATAACATAAAAAATAACTGCCGCTCATAATAAACTTCCAGAAACTATTTCTAGATTTTTTAATGATAAATAAACTATTGCAAATTGGAAACATCACTTTAATATTAAATTTAAATTTTTTATATTAAAATAAATGTTAAATGGTTTCAAGTTAACTCAAAGGAAATGAAAAAAAAAAAAAAAATGTTAATCTATATAAAATAAAAAAAAAAAAAAAAATAATATTTAAGACTTATTATTAAATTTAGAAAATTTAAATAAATAAAAAATTCTTAGTGTGTTGCATATAAGCAATATACAAAAATAACTGCCACTCATAATAAAACTTTGAGAGAAGTATTCCATTTTTTCAATGATAAATAAACTATTGAAAATATAAAAATCTCTTTAATATTAAATTTAAATTTTTTTTTATATTAAAATAATTGTTAAATTAATTCAAGGCATCTGAAATGATATTTTAAAAAACTGTTCATTTATATAAAATAAAAAAATAATATTTAACATTTAATATTAAAACTTATTGAATTGAAATCAATAAAATTTTCTTAGAGTCTTGTGTATAAACAACATACAAAAATAACTGCCACTCATAACAAACTTCTAGAAAACTAATCCGATTTTTTTAATGTTAAATAAACTATAGCAAAATCTGAAACATCGCTTTAATATTAAATTTAAATTTTTACATTAAAATAAATATGAAATGCTTAACCTAACCTAAATGAATTTTTTTAAAAAATAAACAATTTTCATATACATATATAAAAAAAAAAATATTTTCTTAATAAAAACATTGTTAAAAAAAAAGGGTTTAAGAAGAAGATAATAAAAAGCAGTCATCGGAGAAAAATGTATTATTAAATTAAAAGAACAATAGGAAGCTCTACTCACTTGTTTCGAAATCCAGAAAATGAAATCCAGTAAGTGCTCGCTACACCCTATATAGAACACCCTTCGGAGCTTCTGTTCCTTTTAACAATTTTTTTTCCCGCTTCCAACCACTGAAGCGTTCTTTTTTCAATCACCTATTATCAGCTGATCGAGTTCCAGATTTCGAATATTCTTCCTTTGTTCCCGCCTCAAACTTCCCGCCAAAAGCTGCCATTTCCCGGAATTGGGAGGGGAGGAGAAATGAAATGCATATCGCTTTCTCAAATCCCAATATCGATCATTAACTTACGCCATCGATATACTAGGTGGTAATTGATTGGATTATAAACCCAGAAATGATATGCCATTTTTTGCAAATGATGTGTTTATGGGTGATACTACAGATAGATTTATACATTTATAATTCTATTAAAAGACCGTTTCCGCTTTCCTTCATGAGTTTTTACAAGATTTGTCTATTTTGGGTGCAAAGATATTCATATACCTTGGATTAAATTATCAAGACGTTATGTTTATTTGATTCAGTTTTGGTTGAAGTGCTTGATGGTGGTAATGCTAAGATAGTAGGAAATACTTGAAAGTTTCATAAGATCCACATTTGCCTCTTTATTAGATATAATTTCTTAAAAACATAGAAAAAAATTTATAGTGTGGAGCCAAAAAGCAATAAAATTCAGTGACAAGTATGCCTTACAAGTTAAATGATCCTTAGCATGATTTGTATGAGAATCTTCACAATAAACTACTATATATTTTGCAAACAACTGCTTGAAATTTATCGTTAATTGAATGAAAAAGGGGAGATTTTAATCAATAAATTTACAGATATTTATCTAATTAAACCATTGGAAAAATTGTCGTTTAATTGATGTTGCTATCATATCATAATGATAATTGATATTATTATCATATCATATCACATCATGTCATGAATGAAAAAAGGGAAATTTAATCAATACATTTCCAGTTGCTATCCAATTAAACAATAGGAATAACTATCATATCATGATCACAATTAACAATATTATCATGATATCATATCATACCATATCATAAATGAAAAAGGGGAAATTTTAATTAATACATTTTCAGATAATTATCCAGTTAAACGATTGGAATAACTGTTGCATAATATATCGAAGTTGTTATCATATCATGATATATCATAATGATAATTGACATTATTATAATGACATCATATCATAAATTAAAAAAAGGGGAAATTTTTATTAATACATTTCCAGATATTTATCCAATTAAACAATTGGAATGACTGTGGTATAATCTATCGACGTAGTTATCATATTATAATGATAATTGACATCATATCACTTCATATCATATATATCGTATCATATCATGTCATGAATGCAAAAGGAGAAATTTTAATTAATACATTTCCAGATATTTATTCAATTAAACGATTAAATCAACTGTCGTATAATCTATTGACGTTATTATCATTTCGTGATGATAATTGACATTATTATCATGATATCCCATCATATCATGATAATAATTTCATGATATGTCTATTTTATTGCTATATTTATCGCTTTTCTATTTAATAAAATAAATATAATTTCTAAACTATTTTGAAAAACTTCTAAGTATGTAATAATTTACATTAAAGTCATTTGGTTTAACAATCTTTTTTAAATTAGCTTATCATGACAATATCAAATAGAATTTTCGAACTAAATTGTATTAGGTTGCTGTTTAAATTCTATGGTAAATAAATTAAGCTCTTATTTATTTGTTAAAAAAAAAAACTTGAATGAACGATTTTACAGATACCAGATTCTTAGTGACTCGATAGCTTGTGGTCAATAAGTGTTGTTATTTATATAAACATTGTCTCCTTTAAAATTTTAAATTAAGCAAATTGTGAAATACGATAAGTTTATGAAATCTTAATCTATGATATTTTTAAAATTATTGTGGTATAATTATTGTAGTCAGTTATTGTAGTACGACTCACTGTTTTACAATTATTTTATTTTATTTTATTAATTATTCTGTTATTTATTGGTAATTAAAAATACTTCTTTACAAAATAAGTGTGATACATCAATTCCTAATAAATAAATAAGATAGAACAATATATTCAAATAATTCAATTCAAATTCAAATAATTCAATATATTCAATATATATTCAAATAATTAAATAAAAATATTTTTAGATGTATTCACGTATTTATTTTTGAACACAGAAAGAAATAGAAATTTTTACTACAAATAGCTACTGTTTTATATTGTAATAATAAGTTTGCTGTTGTTCTAATAGTTTTATAATGTAATAATAAGTTTGCTGTTGTTCTAATAGTTTGTTGTTTTATAATGTAATAATAGTTTGCTGTTAGTCTAATAGTTTGTTGTTTTATAATGCTTACAAATTGTCTACTTTTTAATATTAAAATAACTAATTAAAAATAAATTAATCAACAAAAAATTATGATATTAATAATTCTAATTAAATTACTTTATCATAATAATTATAATTTAGTTAATTTATATTAAAAATTTTGTGGAGTAAAAAAATAAATTAATTAACAAAAACTATACACATAATAACTATAATTAAATTACTTTTATCATAGTAATTTTAAGTTATTTAATTTTTATTAAACATTTTGTTGAGTTACGGTTGATAGTTTTATGGTTACAAAATGCTGGGTGTGAAATTTGTATTGCATTATAGATTTCAGACTCGTTTGGTTGTTAACTGTAGTCATCAAATATATTAACATTTTGTGGAGTAAAACGGTTAATAGTTTTATGGTAGAAAAAGGCTGGGTATGATATTCGTATTGTATTCTAGATTCCAGATTCGTTTGGTTGTTAGCTGTAGTCATCAAATATGTCAAAAATTTCTGGCGTAATATAGTTGATAGTTTTATGGTAAAGAAAGGCTGAGTATGAGATTTGTATTGTATTCTAAAATTCAGATTCGTTTGGTTGTTAATTGTAATCTCAAATATATAAAAAAAATTGTGGAGTAATATGGTTGATAGTTTTATGGGCTTCGCTTTCTGTAGGCATCAGTAGTTAGATAACTGTATTCAAATTGAACATAAATCTAGAATTGGCACTATTTACGATTATTTATCTGTAGTTGATACCAAGAATAGATTTGCATACTTATTCTTCTATAAAAAAAGTATTTCCTGTAGCCTTAATGAGTCTGTTACAACATTTCTAATGCATTGTCTAATCTAAGTGGAAAGACTTTCAAATTCATTTGATTAAGCTATCAAGAAGATAAGGTAAAAATAAGTTTTTATTTTAAGATTGAATCTTTTCTGTTGAAATACGTGATTGCGATGTATTGCAAGTGAAGAAGTTTATAAAACCATAAGATACCTTTTTATTGGTTGTAATTTCGTGAGAGAATGAAGAAAACGATGATAAAACGTAAATTGTCAGGTCAAAAGCAATACAGGAAAAGCAATAAAAATAACTGACTTCATGTTTTGTATGTTAAATGGCCCTTAAAATAGCAATGTTAAGCTGCTATTTTATCAATAATCTACAATGAACTGTTGAAATTTATAGATGATTCTGTACTATAGTTAGAATACCAATGATGGAAAAAAATGATAAGTAAATCTCAAAAAAAAAAAAAAAAAAAATTCCGTTGGAAATTCAGTATAGCTGCTTTTTTAAATAAAAAACATGCCATTCATAATTTTATTTAAAAAAAATGTTAGACAATAAGGTATGAAATAATTCTTTTATCACACAGCTAATTTTTTTTTTTCTTTATATTTCTTATGTTTTTTCCCAGCTTTTATCATTTTAGTAAAGATTATTGAAAGATAATACAATTTATAAATATTATTTTACCAGGACATAATCTTTATTAGGCTATAAAAATATTTTTAGTGCATTTTTTTTATAAAAATGGGTAAAATAGGTAAATATTTTTTATTAATTAAGTTAATATAACTATAACAATTTTAAGATAGAAGTAATAAATAAATATTGAAGATATTAAAAAAAATAATAAAATTATTTAAAAAAATATAAAAAAAATTACATTTTTAAAAATATTAAAAAATAAAAAATTACATTTTAAAAATATTAAAAAAATAAACAATACATTTCTTTAAAAAATACTAAATAAAAATTAAGAGTAAACAGATTTTAAAAAATATTAAAAAAATTAAATTAAAAATTTTTCAAAGACTATTTTTAAAAACAATATTTAAAAAAATCTTCATAAAATCATTGTTAAAACTATTTAAATGTGTTTATCGTTTACTTTAAAATTAATCCAAATAAAAATTATTATCTTTATGATTCAATCGAGTATCAGAAATAATTAAACTTACAAAACTGAATTTATTTCATTTCTACTGAAACATTTAAGAATTTTAAACTGCAATATAGTAACATATATATAAGACTACATTGGAGCAAAGTTATGCTAACAAATTCATTATTTCAAAATGGTATAAGTCGATACAATGTATGATAACTTATGACCTTTAATAATGTGTTACAATTAATTTAGTAGGAAATTTTTAACGAAAAAAGAATCTGAAATATAACTCATCAAATGCATTCTAATACAGATCAAAATCTAACAATATGAGTAGCAACTCACATCGAAATAATTATTATTAGAAGTAATCGCTCATCGAAATAATTAAATTACTCACATCGAAACTGAACATCGAATTAATCAACTCACATCGAAAGCTCAACATCGGATTAATTAACTCATATCGAAACTCAATATCGAATTAATCAACTGACATCGAAATAATTAAATTATTACATTATTTAATTGCCTGTTATTAGTAGTTACCTTGTATTAGTAGTTAGTCTTTATTGTAGTTACATTTTAATCAATACACATCTTTTATTTTTATCTCGTTTCTTTACAATATTTTATAATGTATCTATACTCCTTGTATCAAAATTTTTCAATTCAAAATTTTTGTAATAGAGGATAATATTAGTATGTCTTAAATTTAGATATAAAAAATATCATTTCAAAAGTAGGAAAATTTATAAACAAGCTTTTTATGTTATTACTTTTTATTTCTTTGGAATACTGACGAGATGATTTCAAAAACTGAAAACCTAATAAAGAAATATTTCCAGCAAAAATATGCTTCAAAGAATAGGAAAATTTGCTTGATATCCTCGAATTTGCCTTTGAATTTCATCTATTTATAAATTTAAAAGTATCAAAGAGAAAAAAAAAAAAGTATATGGAGAAATACATTTATTCATTTTGGAATTGTAAAAGTAGCTGGTTCTTTTCTAGATTACGATGACCACCGCATTTACAATGCAATGACCAATTACAATGCATTTACAATAGGGAGAACAAGTGAAATTGACTCACTTTCTTCACTGATAAAGGAAGCTAACGACAAAAAAAGAATATGAAGAACAAGACGCTAATAACGATAAATTGACAATTTTCCGTTAAGTTTGCATATTCGACGAAGGAGAACTATCAATGGTTATGTTTATAATGATAGCTAAAGTAAAGTCCATTATCATCCGCAATTGATGTGGTTTGAAATGTATCGACCCATGAAATAACAGATAAAAGTAATTTACTTATACATTGTATAGATTATAGGCAATCGTCTGGGGTAATTTAAATAAGAACTCTTCGCATAGTGGACAGTATATATCAGTGTATAAGTTTAATATATAATTATAAGGCTCATTAATAACATTTAAAATGAAATTTTCATTACAAATATTTATAAAAATGTTTTCTTGAAAATATTATAAAATCGTTCATTTCAAATTTTAAAATATACTTCTTATAATATTTATAATATTTTAATAATTAACAATAATAATTAATATTGAGATTTAATAAATAATATTGAATAATAATATTGAGAAAATAATAGAATTTTATAATCTAATAATATTATTATAAATCTTTAATAATTATTATTGAGAAAATAATATAGATTTTCTCTGATATTTATAATAGAGAAAAATTATTTTCATAATAAAATTCGTTCTTTTACTTATGTTAAAATGCTTACCTCATTATTTACTATTGGGGTAAATATTTAATCGAAAATAAAATGCATATATATATTTGTGTAAAATATGTATAATATATTTAATTATTCTAATTTCTATAAATAATAATATATAAATTATTCATTAAAATTATTATTATTATGTATAAATTTTTAATAGAGCAAGAGCTTATATTTCTAGAACTATTCTATTTTCACCTCTGCTATCAGAAGAAGCATAATTGTTGATCTAAAATTAATTGAAATATTTTTATTAAAAAAAAATCTTTAAATATTTTTCCTTAAAAACTATTTTTTCATTTGTATTTATCTTTCGTCAACTCAAATGTCTCGAAATCTTATAAAGGGATTTTATGATAATTACCTTATAAGCAGTGTATGGCGACAATCATTGTTCGAAAATACATGGATAAATTATATATGATGTTAGTTCTGAAAAAAAAATGCAATGTTTGGTGCACGGAAAATATGATTTATTGTAATCTATCAAACTGCAGAACGGATGAGAAACAAAAGCATTTAAGCAAATTAAAAAAAAAAAAATTAAAAACCTAAAATCATTTATGAATTTAAATGTACCATGTATGATCATATTTATCACTTACTTTATCAATGGAACTGATATATATATAATGTTAAGGGAAGATTTAAATTTTGCAACATAACTGCTCATGGACACAACACAATCACATTGTTATGTTCTTATCAGAACAAAATCATGTTCAAACATAAAAAATAAAAACTATAATCCTAGTTAGAAATCGAAATAGTTTAAAGATAGATGGTGCGTGTTATTATGCAAAGAACAATAGTTTGCGCTGCCTAAAACTATCAGCAATGTCTGCATATAGTGATATTGTACTTCATTAATGAATATTTCGATTTGCACTTTATTACTTCATATGTAGTGGCAACTTATTACAATGCATTAAAGGAGTCTGTCTCTGTAGCCACAATACCATCATTTTTCGACTATACTTTTACCTTCAGGGTAGATGATGATAAGATTGAGAAATGCTGTAAGCAAGCAGGTTTCTTTGACAGAAATATTGTTTCTATATTGGTCTCTATACTGTGGGTTTTATACCAACGTAGGAAGATACGATACTGCAATGTACAGTGCAAATAGGCAGACAGTTTAATATGTGTAACAGTAGATTGACAAAAAATACATAGTAGATTGAATGGAAAAGTGATTAATATTCACACTATTACAAGTGTAATATTCAACTAAATGACTTTCAATAAAGATTTCAGATTTTCTGTCGACTGCTGTTGCAAAAACATATATATTTCAAGAAACCATCAACAAATATTTAACAATCCTTTTATTTTTCAGCCTAGATTCAAGAAACAAATTATTTATCAACAAACATTTCATTGAACATAGCTTGCGAACGTATGAAACATTTCCCACTTGAAAGGATCTTCGTAAATCACGATAGTCTTAAGTCGTCAGTGTCATATTTCAATCTCCTCTCCAATACATCTCTAAATATATGTGCCTGGATATTAAATAATTCCCTTGTTTAATCATCCGCTACTTCAACAGCTCGCAGTATTCTAAATACCAAGAATTATACTAATTATTGATATTTTCCCGTATTATGATAACTAATTTCCTAGATCATGTACCTTTATCGGCAATAATCCCAATGGTGCAAGCGTGATATACCACTGACAAATTTCAGCTCATTTGTACGTGATTAATTGGATAGAGAATATCCAGGTCATTGACAGACAGCTGAGCAGTTTGATTAACTACATATGACAGCTAAGGATGTTCTCATGTGGTTACATTCGCAGGAAATGGAACATATAATTTTATTTACAACAGAATGACAATCATCTACATGCTATCTTTTTTTGTGAAGTACATCATTGTTGGATCTTGTACAATTAACCAATGTCTATTCCATGCATATATACCAAGATATGAAAGGTATTCGTTTTAAGCACCTTCCTGCAAAGCACATCATATTATATACAATCTTTGCTCCCGGTTATATTAAAAGTTAATTTTTCGTTGACAGCAAATGATATACTTTTTGTTCGCACCTTTTATTGGAAGATGGTGCTTTAGGCAACTTCTTTGTACACTGAACGTATTCTTGAAATATGATTTTCGATTTGCAAGGTCTATGCCATGGGTTTCGAACTTATCCAATTAGCGGCACACTTAAGAGGATTATTTTTCAGTCGCCTAGTCACCTTTGTAATCGTCTCTAAGTGGCACCTCAGATACAGTGGGCACAGTTTGGAAACCCCTGGGTATATATAATATAGATAGAACACATTAAATATATCAGTACATTTGCTGTATTGGGGGGGCAGGGGGTAGTGTAGCTCGCATCCGTAGTATATCTTCAAGCTACACGTGCCCCCTGGGTAGTGCTAAAGAAATAACAGCGTTCGTCAGTGCAACCCACATGGCATGCCTCCTTCAAGGCTAGTTTGTATTGAGTAGCTCGCAGGGAAATGGTCAATACGACCCAGTCCTCGGTGCAATTTAAAACATTTGCAGTAATGATTTAATCATTGATTGTTTTGCAACTAAAAATTGTTTACACCTTTTAGGCTTTTTAATATATCTATAATTTAATGAAACTTTAAATTTTAAAGAAATATTATTACGGTTACTTAATTCACTTGGACTTGAAAAATACTTGGGAATCTTTCTAGTTTACATTTCCTTATCTATTTGTGGCTGATGAATAGTTTTTAAAATAATCCGTGAAGGATGTTAGCTTCAAAAACAGAAGACAGTAGTATTTCTTGGAAGTTCGCTAACTCTCTTTAAAGAAAATCCGGTATTTGCATACTAATAATGGTGATTCAGTGAGTGATATTTTGTACGAATTGTTTTGACTGATTCATCTTTTAGCTTATAATTTGAATAATTTAGGATTAACATCTTATTATCTGCAAGTAGGATGTGTATCATCCAAATAAAAATCTCCTCAAGCAAGTTTGGGTTATTATGTAGACGTAAATCCTTTTAAGTAATTGTTTTTTATTTAAAGATGTTATTAATTAACATTTTGTTTCATAATTCAAGGAAAAATAGATTTAAAAAAAAAAAAAGCATCATTGTTTTTTTGTGTTATATTTTGTTAAAATTAGTAAAAAAATTTCTCACGTAGATAATAGATATTCTAATAATAAATAGGAGGATAAACGTTGTAAGTAGGTTTATTTGCCAAATACCTTTGAGGGTGGGGACACATTATTTTCTTTCATATTTAAATTCCAATTTCAAAAATAATTTCTGCTATCAATTACCGGTATAGTCTTAATGAAACCATCTAATTTATTAATTCATAATAAGGGACAAATAATTTTAACTGGTAAATAATAATTCAATATCTTCGCTTTTTTTTTGATATTATCGGCAATTCTACACAAGTAATTTTAATTATTTTTTTTTACATTGGTAGGATTGTCCTATATATTGTGTTCAACTAATACATGTCTAAACGTAATGCATGAAGTTCAACTAATGTAAAATTGGCCATCGAGCCAAAGTAGTCCCTCTATGGACAATTTTGGCTCGCGGTCTATAGTCACCAAATTATAGGCTGCGAGCCAGAATTGTCCATCTGTAATCTGCAACACCACTTTATTATTAAGCAAGCACAGTTCATTTTTTATTACTTTTTTATTTATTAGAAAATAATCTAAAACAAACTCATGCATATAGAAAATAATTTTTAAATTTTATTAATAATTAATACGATTTACACAACTGTTTGTTAATGTTGTTAATTGATTGCTGTTGTGGATTAAGTTTTATTAGTGTGAGAGAGACGTAAAATATTTATTAGTTTCTGTTCTACCTGGATTTCAGTGTATATGAAAACATCGGTTTTAAAGGTAAAAAACGGACGAATCGATAACTTGTTTGGTGTAGTAATCAGGTATAAATCGATGCAATGCAAAAGTTTAACAGCTATTGTAGAATTTTGAAATTTAATTTTTCTTTTTCTAATTTTTCTAACCATTATGGCATGTTCCAAAGCTATTTATTTAATAGTAAAATTACCGTTTAACTATGCAAAATAAAAACAGAATTGAAAATTAAATTTATCAGGCAGATTTACATTTTTATTGTATTTAATTTTTAGGAGGGGGCGACGTAGATCTACCTCCTCGTGGTGGACTCCGTGCAAAGTCTGATATGGAAAAAAGGATCTACAAAAACGGCCTTCAGTCTGGCTCTCAGTGTGTGTTTCTTTAGAATTCTGCAGGGGGAACTTAGGTAAACTGTCCCAATACAAGAGAGAGGAAATTATAAAGACCCTTAGGTGCTCCTTCTTTGTAGATGTTTACGCTAGAAACAGTCCCAAGCCCTGGTACGATCTATTAATGATATCCCTAAATGGCCTAGAGAAAAATCGGTGTCATTGGCTTTTCTATGGTCACGATTGTCTCCGCCAGCACCTTCACAGAACTAAATTTACTCCTGACCTTATCTGTCTCCTGTGAGACAAATAACCAGGAAGAAATGGACATGTCTTACCTTTCTGCCCATTCAGCACTGCCTCTTCTTTCTGTATGGAAGCATTATTGGATTGCCAGACTTAAGTTTATGGATTAACTAACGTATTTCTATCTTGTCCTTCGTATTATTTTTTTTTGTTATATATGTTGTCGTGTAAACCCGCCATTGGAAATAAAAAACTATCTATACTTATTTTAAAAAATAACTATACGTTACTAATGACATGTAATTAATATATAGATAGCATTTTAATTAGTTAGTTAGTTATAGTTCATATAACTAACTAACTCCTGGAATTACAATCCATGTTGGATCATAGCCCTCTGCCTACTGGCAGATTCAGAAACATGAGATATTTTTTTTTTTTTTTACATGGTAGGGTTATCAGCCCTACGCCCAAAAGTCATATTAGACCGGGGCTTACCGTTTAAAGTGGATTACGAACTGTTACAAGCATGCATGGCACCTAGCATCGAAAGCACTCGAACCTGAAACCTGTAGTACAGAGTGCTGGTACTGTGCCATCAGGTCCTATTTATTTTTATAATAATATTAAAATACAGAAATAAAAGTATAGATATGCTTTTCAACTCACCTATAAACCATAGATGTTAATGAAATTTTACATTATTCTATGCGAATGTATTTAAATTTACTTTTCTTATTTTCATGCTTTCGAAAAATGGCTTCTTTATCAATACAAGTCATAGTGATTTTGAGTTCTATTCTTAAGCTCTTAAAAATGGTTTTCTTTTTTAGAGTATTGTTACTAGAAATTATTATAGAAAAAAACTTAACTGTATTAAAGTAGGTATAGTACGACTACAAACTGCATGGAATGGTAAATAACCGGTTTATAATAATGATAATATATAAATAGTAAATAACGGCAGAAACGGAAGAATCCATTATTTGCTGGAGGGGCTAGTCAGATATACACGGCTCAAAACTGTTTTAAAAAGAAAGATTATAGTAGTTAGTGAGGATTTTTTTTTCATTTAATTTTTCTTTTAAAATCATGTGATCTAACATTTCGGTAGTTAAAAAATAAAATTATTTTTATAGCAATTAAAATTCATTTTTTTTAAAGGACATTTCTTCTACTTTGACGTCACTCTTTTTGAACCTGTCCCACTTGGCAGCTTGCCAAATTTACATACTATTGAAGGTTGAACCATAAATAAAACATTAGAAATTATTCGAAATTTGAATAGCCTATTAGTATTAAATAGTTTTTATACGAAAAAAAATCTTATGACGAGCTAATCTACTTTTAGGAATACAAATTGAGAGGAATAAAGATTAATTTAATTTTTTTTATGTAGCCCATGATGATATTAAAATTCTGACGAAAATCTGTAATTCTAATCAGCATATGTAACAAATTTTTGTTTTAAAGTATCTAAGTTAATGTTTTAAAATATGATTAAAATATTAATTTATATTTATAACTTTAAGCTCAGTAATAAATAAAACAATAGTTTTCTGTCTTATCTCAGATCTTAACATGTGAGAAAATTCATCCCATTTTTATGCATAAATATGACAATCTTTATCTGAACTGCATTAATCTTATTTCAAATCTTAACGTGTGAAAAAATTCAAATTTTTTCTGCCAACATAATCCTTACTGATTCTAACGTTTATCATAAAAACACTATAATAATACTAATAACTTAAATTCTTTTTTGAAAACAAATAAAATTTAAAAGGTGCAAATATCTATTTTTATCTTATGTGTGATTTAGTAAACAATGCTGTATAAATTACATTCAAGAACTGTCTTTGGGCAAGAAAATTTACTTCCCCATAATAATCAAATAAAGATTCAAAAGAAAAGTTCCACATAAAGTGTTGACACTCCCGAGAAAGTAGGCTAATCCAACAGTTAAAAATTGTTCATTGTCACAGCCGCGTGTCAAATAGCCCTTTCGCTGCTGTTAGAAAAGGAGGGCTGTTTTCGGTGATAATGATCAGTTTTGGAGTCATGAAATCCGCCCGGAGCGTGGAATCCATCAAACAGGGTTTTCCTTCATCTCTTTGTGCTGGGTGGTAGTCTATTTTTGTCCATGGGAATACAGATAAGCAATATTAAAGGTTGACAGAAATGAAATTGTGAGAATTATGTGATGCCTATTATCTTACAATCACTATCTATATATATTTTTGATGTATTTTGTTTGTAAAATTTTCAACATATGTACTAAATTTTCTGCTATTTAATATACACACAAATTATATGATATATATATGTGTGTATGCATTTATGCATAATAAATGTCATTATGACTATTTTTATAAAACTGAGTGTGTCCTTTACCGAGTCATTTTTTTTCTCGTTGCAATTTATATATATATATTACATTACATTTTTATATTTTTATATTATTGTATTTTATACACATTTACATACAGTATTATATGCAGAAAATGCAAATGAGAAAAAAGAAAAATTGACCGGAGGACACTTTAGAAGCACATTGAGTCTGTATAACAAAGTTATATTAGCATCTATGAAACACAAATGTCCATGGGCTTTCTAAATATATCTATGAAAAGAAAAACATCAAACACAGAAAAAACTTATAAAATGTATTTACTCAAGATTCGAATATTCGACCGTAGATCGACCGTTCAAGATTCGACCGTATATCGGTCACGCAATTTAGATTAAATTTAAATTGCATTGGAATGACCATCTTTCAAGCTAAAGTTACAAGCGGGATGCGCTCTACATGTAAATTGTATGATCACCGTCATAGTATTCGCCAAACAAAAATTCTGGAATGACACCCATTCAAACCATGCCAAAAAATAAAAAGAAAGAAATTGTTCGAGATCCTAAATGTGCATAAATTATATATATATATAGCTTATGCTCATTTAAGATTTTGAACAATATATATATATATATATATTGAGATGTTTGTATGTATATACTACTGAGCCCCAAACTTGGGGCCAATAATGGGGTAATTGGCAACCAATTACTTTTTTCAGAAACTCTTTATTTATTCTTCCAAATTTATTTTATCGCCTTCAAAGTAATCCCCTCGGACACAATGCACTTATATCAACTTTTTTTTTTTTTCAATCCTCAATGCATGCTAAATGCTAGCCAAATGTCCCTGCCAAATGTCATCGGCAGGGGATAACCTTCAAAGCGCCGCCGATTCATGTTCAATCTCTTCAATAGACTCAAAACGATGTCGCCGGAATGGCCTTTTGAGTTTAGGGAATAGCCAGAAGTCGCACGGTGTGAATACGATGGTGTGGAATAATAAAGGTTTCATTTTTGGAGAAAGAATCAATGCAGTGTGAGCTGGCGCTTTCAGTGTTTTCGGTACCAATCGAGATTTGACGAGTTTGAGTCCCAAAATGGAATTGACCGATCCTTTTGAAATTCCAACATCATCAGCAAGGTCTCTAATTGTAAATCGACGGTTTGCAAGCACCAAATGTTTAATTTTTTTTTCGGTGTGAGCTTCGTCGGTTGAAGTTGATGGTCGACCAGAGGGTTCTTCGTCTTCAACGTATTCTCTGCCTTCTTTGAACTGTTTTTTACCACTTCTAAACATTTCTTTCCGATATAGGAATGCTCGCCGAATACCTTCTGCAACATTCTATACGTGTCCGCCAGCAAAAATTTAACGCAAGTTCTTTATCCAATTCATTCAGACATTTCAAAAATCGCCGGAATCAGTTTTAACGTCTCACAAAGCCAAGCGTAACTCAAACACTAATGAATATTTTGACGTCAAATTTCACACAAATGTCAAGAACAGTGTTAGTAACCTAAAAAAGAAAAAATATTGAAATTCCATAAACTCCGGGAATTTTAAATTGAAAATTGGTCTTACTTTTTGTAAATGGTAGTATAATATACATTTCTAAATAAGCTTTTAAATAATAGATGTTAATACAAAAATCTTTTGATTTACAGTGTATTTGTTCATTCATTGAAATTTAATTTATTTACATTAATTTTTTTTTTTTAAACAATTTGTTTAAAAATAAGCTGAGTTTTCTTAGTTCTGAAGGCCAACATTTTAATATTTAGAAATGTTTTTATGTTCTGAAACAATTTTAAGTTTTTAAATAAGTATTTTATCTAAAATATTTATAATGTTTGTATTAAAAATTATTTTACTTAGCATATTTGGAAAAAGTAAGTTTCTGAAGATTCTGGTTGCAATTTTACTTCATTGAGAATATTCAAGCTTGGTTTGGTTTAGTTCTGTTTGTCGCTCTACGGTCATTTTATGCTCACTTTAGGATAATTAGACCGAGACTTACAGCTTAACGTGGATTCTGAACCACTAACAAACATCCAGGAATGTAAAAATACAATATCATTTTTATCCTAATATTCTTAAATACGCGAGATATTTAGAATTTTTATTTCTTAAAGTTACATCGTTTAGTTGCGGGACTTTTTAGAAGGTAAAGAATGGCCAATTTCAACACGATTTACAGTCAAATGACTATCTCGTGGAAAATTGGCAAACCGGAAAGTTATATTTATTCAAGCACAGCGCTGTAATAGGAGAGAAAGGTAATTCTAGTAGGGTTTTTATTTACAGTAAAAGAAACAAATTTATTTTTAAATAATGAAGCTTTTATATTACAAAAAATTACTACATATAATAAATATAATAATTAATATAAATATTACATATTACATATTAACAAAGAAATATTACAAGAGAAAAATTTCTTCCATGTGTTTTTTTTTTTTTTTTTTTTTTTTAATTTACTTTATGTTGCATATATCTTCCTTGCATCCCTTAGAAACATTTAATTTAACCGTTTCCACGCATTCTTATAAATCCCGCTTTTTACTAGAACGATAAGGATTGGGTGTATTTAAAATATTACTTTAAAATTTCAACAAAGAAAAAGCCAAAATTCTTCCTATCCAGTTGTTTGATGTGTGAATATGCAAAATTGTTAAAGAAATTGCAGCAGTTGCAATCATTACTAAAATAATTTAGTGAAAAAAATTCTTATTAATTGCTTTCAAACTTTTTTTATACGATAATTTCTTATTTACAGATTTATCGACAGTTCAAGTTATTTATCACGTAATTTCCGATTACACCAAGTTTAGGTTTTACAGTCTTTTAAAGCTTTTAGTATTTGCCAGACTTTTTACAGCTTATTTATGCTTATAAGAATTTCTGTACATAATTAGCTATGGATTAAATACATAAAATTTGAGTTTCTTCCTTTGGAAGATTTTAAAAATATTGCACCACAGCAAAATAGTTACCCTAACAATTTTCAACATATTATCCCAATTTTAAGATTTTGATGAGGACATTTGGACATTTTTATTAAAAAAAAAAAAAAAAAAACTTTCAGAAACACAATATATACATGTAAATTTATTCATTACATAAAAGTAATAAATGTTATATTGTTTTTAAAACAAATTTTTGTTGTAAAATTAATTCATATCATTTTAGTAAACGCTTTCTAAATTAAATAAAGGTTTAAAATTTAACCTGAATATCATGGTAAACAGAATTTAGTTAATCTTTGAAATATTGTATCTTTATTTAGATTAGAATATTCGCAGAATTTTCGATAAAACTATTATATTGTTATTCAAATTTCAATATGTTAATAATGACTTTAAATAATAAAAATAATATTCAATGTTAGTTTATTTTTTTAAATGCAAATATTTGACTCTTAATATGTTCTTATTTAAATGCTGCATTATAATGCGATTTAAAATTTGATTTCTATTTGAATATAGTTAAAATAAATAATGATACCACTTTAATTTGTTCTTTTTTTATAAATATTATTTTAAAAATTCCAGTGCTAAATTAAATAATAAAATTTATGAAAGTAATAATTTTTAAAACTTATTCCATGCATTCTAAACTTCTAAACCTTAACCTTTTTATGTGGAAAAATAATTATAGAAATTTTCTATGTAATTTCTGGTATCAACTCGGTTTAAAATCAACATGTGTATAGAATTTGCATATGAACATATTAACTTTAACATTTAATCGAAATTCTATAGTTGATCAAGAAAAAAAAATCTCTATTCATTTGTGGTTTAATTTTAGTGAAATCTTTACACAAATAATCAAAAATAAAATTTAATCCATTTATTGTTCAAATTATTATTAATTTTACCACATGATAACCCTGAAACCATTCCTAAACAAAATATAAAATGTAAATTTTTTAATTGTATTAGCGTATAAGGTTAAACAGAGAAACTCATAGGATTAAACAGTTCTGGGTCTTTTCAATTTATATGTTTTATACTTTTGATCGTAGTTCTTAAAAAGTCTTTTCTTTATAGTGTCTTATTTATTAAACTAAACAAGCGAATAACATCTAGATTCAACCACCTTCAAAACTGAAAATGAAGTTTCTTTTTTAAATCAAAGATGCCTGCTAAATTTTCGAAAGATTTAAGTTTGAAAAGATTTTGAAAAATCCATAAATTTAAAGAAGTTTGTTTCAAATGCTAATAAATTTTCTACAAAGATATTATATTATTATAGAACAAACGAGGGGTTCTTTTCAAAATATTCGAAATCATATTAAGAAAAAAGTATTAATGGAAGTTGTTTATTATAGATCCATCTATCTTAATAGTTATGTGCTGAAATTTTTTATAACTAGTAAAGTAGACTACCAATCTGCCAGTAGGCAGGCGGTCTTAGCCACCATGGGTATGTTGCGCCAATGAAGAAGAAAAGGGAAATAAGGTCATCCTGGCGCTCGGTGCCTCAGTATTCGAGTCCCAACGATGCCATGGATGTTTGTAGTGATTCAGAATCCGCATTAAACAGTGGGTCCCAGCCTAATATGACTATAGAGCTTTGGGCGTAAGGCTGGCAACCTTATCCCGTTAAAAAAAAAAAACATCGCATATTTCGGAATTTATCTGTAGACAGACAGCTTTGGCCCAACATGAAGCTGTTGCTCCATTGAAGAAGAATAAGAAAGAAGGTCATCAAATCATTTTGAAAAATACTGTGACACAATACTTTATTTTATAAAGATTATTCTCAATTCAAATAAAATTTATCATAAGGCTACAAGTATTATTTTTATTTTAAAAAAAAATGTCATATGTGATTGTCTGTTGTAGAAATGAACAATAGTTTTCGACTGAACAGCCATCATCGCTTGAAAGTATAGGCAATCTTCACATTATGAGAATGAATTCTGTTCCATTATCCCTTTTGTAGATAGTTGTAGATTTTGTAGTTTTTCACTACAAGACTGTTTGATCATGTACAGTTAGCTGCTGTATGCATACCTCGATATGAACTGTTATTTTGTATTTCTTGTTCTTTTTTATCCAACTTGGTCGACAGCAACATTATGCCAAGTTCATGAACCCGTGTGTCTTAAACCGACAAGTTACGATAAAGGATAATAATATTCAGCTTCTATTTGTCTTTAACCTTAGAGCAAAGACATAGGGCACCCAAAGGGAGAAGTCTGATTTCACCTCTCCCCCGGTTGGGTGCGCATTTTGGTGTCTTTTACGACATGCCTGGAATATTCTAACTCGGATCCACATTGGGAATTTTGAATTTCGTCCAATTTACTCGTAAATATCATGTAAAATGCAATCACACCTGTTTCTGTTTCAATTAAATCTGATTTTCCATGCATCCCATGTTATTCCATACTTTTTCTTTCGCACTTTTCGGAAAATATGCATGGGCAATTATGTGCCTCGAGTAAGGATTCTCGCCCAGTTTTCTTTATGCGGTGTTATTTGAATTAATGTATAATGTATTGATAACATTGTACACTGATGTGACAAAAGTCATGGGATACCTCTTAATATCGTGTCGGTCCTCCTTTCGCCCGGAGAAGTGCAGCAACTCGACGTGGCATGGACTCAACAAGTCGTTGGAAGTCTTCTGCAGGAATATTGAGCCATGCTGTCTCGATAGACGTCCATAATTGTGAAAGCGTTGATGGTGCAGGGATTTTGGGCACGAACAGACCTCTCGATGATGTCCCATAAATGCTCGATGGGATTCATGTCAGGCGATCTAGGTGGCCAGATCAGTCATTGGAATTGTCCAGAATGTTCTTCAAACCAATCGCGAACAGTTGTGGCCCGGTGACATGGCGCATTGTCATCCATAAAAATCCCATCGTTGTTTGGGTACATGAAGTCCATGAATGGCTGCAAGTGATCTCCAAGTAGCTGAACATAAGCATTTCCAGTCAATGTTCGGTCCAGTCGCACCAGAGGACCAAGTCCATGCCATGAAAAACAACCCACACCATTACGGAGCCACCACCAGCTTGAACAGTGCCTTGCTGACAGTTTGGGTTCATGGCTTCGTGGGGTCTGCGCCACACTCGAACCCTACCATCAGCTCTTACCAACTGAAATCGTGACTCATCGGACCAGGCCACGGTTTTCCATTCATCTAGGGACCAACCGATATGCTCACGTGCCCACGAGAGTCGCTGCAAGCGATGTCGTTCTGTCAGTAAAGGCACTCGAGTCGGTCTTCTGCTGGAATAGCCCAAGAAAGCCAAATTTCTCCGCACAGTTCTAACAGACAAGTCCCTTGTACATCCCACATTGATTTCTGCGGTTATTTGACGCAGTGTTGCTTGTCTGTTAAATTTACGACGCTTTGCAGACGTCGCCGGTCTCGGTCGTTAAGTGCAGGCGGTCGACCACTGCGCTGTCCATGGTGGGATGTTATGCCTGAAATTTCATACTCTCGGCACACACCTTGACAGTGGATCTGGGAATGTTGAATTCCCTAACGATTTCGAAATGGCATGACCCATGCGTCTAGCCCAACTAACATTCCGCGTTCAAAGTCTGTTAATTCCCGTCGTGCGGTCATCATTACGTCAAAACCTCTTCACATGAATAACTTGAACAGAAATGAAAGCTCTGCGAAAGCACTGCGCATTTATACCTGTTCTACGCGATGCTACTGCCATCTGAAAATTTGCATATTGCTATGCCATGACTTTTGTCACTTCAGTGTATAAAGTGTATAATACATTGAAAAACTTGTTGGTCAGGAGACCAAGCTTTGTCCAAGCTAGCTCCGATTGTCTAGCGTTCTGCGGTATCATTTAGTATTCAGTCATAATTTAATGATATATACATCTTATACGAGTCGAATACTTTTCACACGTTTCTAAAGTTTTGCTTAATTAAAGTATTTTTAAACTATTTATGTCCATATTCATTGAATGTGATTCCTGGATAACAGAGATTGGCTAATTGGAAAGCCCTTTTTTCCTATAATATGCATAACTATCAAAGTGCTGCATTGATAAAATACTTAGTTATCTCGTGGAACATATACTTAATTAAATTGTTGGAATGGAATGAAAGGACGAACATGTTTTGAGCTTCTACAACTTCTGAGATAAGTGTTGTTATGAATGTAATCAATTCGTAGCAATCGTGGTCCCCCATGGTAATCAGTGGCCATTAAGTTCCCTTTTCAAAATAAGTAGACTTAAAATACATTCTTAATAACAGGACAAATCGTATAGGGGTCATTGGGATTTAGCAACTTTTTGTGACGCCATTTGTACTGTAAACCGCCAAATGTGGTAACTCACGTTTTTTTTTTTTTTTTTTTGTATTGTTTTCTATTCACTTTACAAGCAATTGCAACCCGTTACTTGGAGCAGTTTGGCGGAAAGATTTCTGGACGCCAAATCTCAACGGCCCCTGTTCTACGATTTCGAGAATAACAGATACCATCTACTAATTATTTGTCCATTAATTTAGTCAAAGTTAAACACAACCTGATTGATTATACGAATTCCATTATTTGTTTTTACGAACCAATTATAACCAGAACCATTAATTTAGAGTTAAATATCATATCCTTAATGGTATACTAAAAAATAAGAATTTCACATTATTATTTTTTTGTTTAAGAAGTGAACATTCATGATGACGAGGCAAGTAACATAACTCATAACAGCAGAAGTATGATTAATAAAAATTCCAATTTCCCATAACCTAAATAGTAAGTATAAAAAAGGCGGATTTGAATAAAAATGAATCCTATCCATTACTATTCATTCAAAAGCCAAATTAATAACTTTGTTTCAAAAAAAAAAAAAATTTTTTTCGTTTAGCAGATGATTTTGACATGCATCAATGATTAAAAATAGCACGTGAACGACAGAAGATATTTTATTGCTTCGATAAAGTATTAAAACTAATCTGATTAAAGCAAATACAAATAAATAAACATTCATGCAAATAAACAATAAACTTTTAAAGTAAATACTAAAAACAAAGTTCTTTAGCTTGTTATGCATTCTTCATATCTTTTTAAAAAACCAATGTATATCGGGTAGATAAAGTATTTCAACTTTCTTATACAATGTGTCTTTGTTTTGAAAAACAAATAATAATTATGCTAGAAATTGTATTAGAGTCAAAATATTGCCCAAAGAACAAGATGCGCGCATAAATTAATTAAATATGTTTTTTCAAAATATTTACTCTGTTCACAGATGAGAATTATATTTTAAATATAAAATTTAATTTATCTGCCTATTTAAAATCATTAAAAATCATATTTTTATTACTGAAATTATTACTTGTAATATATCAACTATATCAATATTTTTTCAAAACTTTTATAATGGAAATGGATTAATTAATAATACCACATATTTTGACTATCATATTTTATTCTTAAATAGCGAATATGATCTCATTTTCTATCCATGTAATCATTTTTTACTTTGGTGAAAATCATGACTTAGAATTTTTTTTTTTTTAATTATTCAAATTTTTATAAACTACAGAACTACATGAACAAAAGTAGTTAAACAATTATATTGTTATAAAAACCTTGGTATTATTAGAAAGCATTAATTTTATTATAAAAATTATAATTTATATTTGATTAAAAGAAGAAATTAAAACTTATTTCTCATTTTTGGTTATGTAATGCATAGAAGAATTCGAAGAAAATCAACTATGTCTTCCGTGAGTTTTAGTTCTTAATTTAAAAAAAAAAAATAAGCATAACCATTTCATCAGTACTGAAAATATCCATCTTTATATAAGAAGTTTCAAAAGTTTTACGTGAAAAAACATTTATGCATTGGATAGATATGCGTTTGGTAGATTAATTATTCACCGCGGCAAGGTAATTTGTGTAACACGAAAAAATTAGTGAAAAAACTAGACGATATAATGGGCTATTGTAGTTAATACCATGAAAATATGATGAATGCATATTGTTCGCACAATGCAAAATTTGAATATAAAGACAAATTGAATACTCAATCTCATTAAAATACGCAATAATAAAATGCACATGTTTTAAATTTTTTCAGGTGTTTGCAACTGCAGTTTAGAATGGACATAAGAAAGCTCCAATTGACATTAAAATCTAACATGTTCAGCAACTGTTGTCAGAGGATGGACAAAAGAGAGAAGTATTTGCACATAGACCTTTTCGAAAATGGGAAATATGACATTTCATTTTACTACATATTATAGGGAAATAAGGAACATTTTTTTGCTGGACTAAGATACAAAACTGAAGGAACCGAGGATTTTTAATATGCTAAAGTACAGTTGCAGACAAAAAAAATTACTGTGTGTTGAGGAATTACCTCATCGTTTATGATTGATGCTTTTTATGAGGAACGGTGTACCACAGACATAAAAGCGTGCATCATAAAAAATACATGGTATTGTAATTTATCGTGTACTATTGTACCAATATGCAATTCGATGAAGTATACACTACTGTTATCATGTCTGATAAAGCTCTTCCGCACACGGATATGAAGTAAACTAACTTATATGAAGAATTACTAACTTGAATATTTGGCACCTATCGCCTTTTAAATTGGCGCAGACCAAGTATGAATGGTCTTCACGATCACAATATCTCACTTACAGTAGGACCTCGTCATAGGCTCCCTGAATCCGTAGAATCTAGATGAAATCCTACTTCTTAATCGTTCTGAAAGATGCCCTGTGCCAAGTGGTAGTATCAGTTGAATAGCTGTTTTATACTGAAATGATCACTGTACTGCTACTGCTACTAGCATGGGAATATAATGGTGGACATATTGAGCATTTAAAGTTGTAAATCGTGATGATTTAAAAGTCACATTTCATATTTATTAATGAACCTTTTTGCCCCCTTTACACAGGAACAAATATTGTCATAAATTTGAACTAAATATTTTCGTATTTGACAAAAATCCTGTACAACGATAAATATTAGTCTGTAAATAATAGATCTTTTTCTATAGCATTTTACGTTTGCACCAAATATCCGACTAACCTTGCATATCGAATGATGAAATACATTGTTATTAATACATTCAAAAGTGTATATATATATATATATATATATACTACTGTGCCCAAAAAGTAAAACTAATTTCCAATTTACATTTCGAGGGCATTTGGAATTAAAATTTTTCTTTTTTAGGTTGTTGACACTGTCCTTGACATCTGTGTGAAATTTCAAGGTCGCTCAAAAATCAAAGTCAGGTTGACCGTTTTCTTCGATTATTGTGCTATGGGACATTCTGAATTCCTTCCGAAGGGCCAAATTGTCAACAAGGTATATTATTTGAGTATTATGCGTCAATTGCATGAAGCTATTCACAAAAGATGACACATTTATGGAAAGACAACTCTTGGTTTTTGCATCACGATAACACGCCATCTCACACTGCATTGATTCTTCGTGACTTTTTCGTCAAAAATGAAGCCCATATCTTTCCACAACCACAGTATTCACCTGATTTTGCACTGTGCCCCTTCCGGGTATTCCCGTAAACTCAAAAGATCATTCCGGGGACACCGTTTTGAATCAATTGAAGAGATTCAACTTGAATCGCGGCTCGCTTTGAAGACCATCCCGGCCAATGACTTTTTAGCATGCATTAAAGATTGGAAAAAACATTGTCATAAGTGTATTGTGTCCGCAGGGGATTACTTTGAAGGCGATGAAATAAATTTGGAGTTAATAAATAAAAGAGTTTTTGAAAAAAATAAAAAATTGGTCTTACTTTTTTGGGAACAGTAGTATATATATATATATATATACCATTTTGCACGCCAAAATTACTACCTGCATGCAAACTGCATAGCAAAACTATCATACCATTTGCAATGTAAAACCCCTGAGGTGCTTCCTTTTCAGACATTTAATAAAAATGTTCAAGATCCGAAGTGTGCATAAGGTGCAGCAAATGAACTGTAAATCATTAGACAAACAAAAAAAATCAGAAGTTTGACTGCATTGTCAGATTAGAAAGCACACATACAATATGTAATGACTGGGTGTGGAAACATGCTGTCCAGAAAATCTGTAAAACCGAAAGAAATTATTAAACTTGATAGAAATCAACTATAACATTTTAATGGTAGCTTTATAAAGGAATACGTACTCTCAGAATATTATAAACCATGTTATTTCTGTTCTCTAGATGACAGGATTCAAGTTAAAAAACTCATTTAACGACTCATTCAAGAGAGCAGTTTTGGCATTATCGCGTTTATAAATGTAAATATAAATATACATACGTATTTAAATCTAACACATATTTTTACCAAACTTTTATAAAGTAGTAATTAATTTCTTTAAAAAAATTTTTTATTCTTAGAAAGATTTGTACTTATTAGTTTTAAGGTTATCCTCATTATGTTATTGCATCGATATTTGATCTATTTCCACTTCTCTTTTGACAATAATTTGATAATTTGTAATTTTAATAATAAATAAATCCTTAAATAAATTATTGCATTATATTTTACTATGATGTATTTTCAAGTATATTCAATTTTATTTTAATGGTTTATTTATTATTATTACAATGGTTTCTACTTTTTAAAAAGAAGAGCTTAAAATTTAGCTGCATAAAAGAACGGTTCACCGATTTCCTAATGATGAATAAATTTTGTAATAAAGAGCCATTAATGCTCTTTATGTTTTGATTTTTAAATAGAAAAAAAGAACCATTATGAAGCGGAAGGAAAACAACAGACAATAAAAACTAAAATCGAATTCCGCTACAATAATTTCCTTAACTAAATAATCGCTTTCTCTCTGTTCATGTTTTTTGTTTGTCAATTAAATGCCATCATTAACTCATGTCTCAAATCCATGCGTGAAATAAACACTTTAAATGAAGTAAATGACTCAATAAAGCTATTTAAATCTACTTTATTTATGTATTATTAAGAGAAATCTACGATTTAAAATGCTTGGTTGGATAAGGAATAACAAAAATTGATAATACATAAGTCTTTCATTATTACTCGATCTTTTAATAAATTGTTATTTTGTAGATTTTATTTTTAGATAAAATGCTTACAACGGAATGTTTTTTATGTGCTATATTTGTTTTCAATGTGTAAAATAGCTGTTATTCTCATTAACAAAATATATTATAACATTTGAGAAAATCATTCAATAACAATTAATATAAGTATTCTTTTCTGTTTCTCTATTTTAAACTCTAATAATTTACTGCAAAAGTAACAATTTTAGATTTAATTGATAATAATTTTTTTTTTTGTTCTAATGCAGCTGGCAAACACTTAGACAGCTTGGATGCATTAAGGCAAGCGCTGCACAGACGTACTCACTTTGCATTACCCAGGGGGCGCGTGTAACTTGAAGATAAGCCACGGACGCGGAGCAACACTGCCCCCGCAACTCTCTACGATCCTATTAGGACCGGGGCCTACGGTTTAAAGTGGATTCCGAACCACTACAAACATCCATGGCACCGCCGGGACCCACAACCTATGGTACCGAAAGCCAGAACACTAGCCACTCGGCCATTCAGGCCCAATTGATAATAAATAAATGGAGAGATTTAATTGCCCAGCTGTTGCAATCGCCATATATTGTCTGGACCATCCTTCAGAAGAGGATTTATACTCAGAGCTGGTAATCAACATATTGTGGTATGTAGGTTAGAAACCAGATTGTAACTGAGTGTGGTTCGGTAGAGATACTGGAGGCACAGGTTGGAAAACTCACAGCTTTATTGATACACGCACAAACGCCACACTCATACTATTAGGCGCATACACTATTTAACACATTTAAAGACAGATAATTATAGATTCGAAGAAGGATTCCACTTCTAAGCCGAAAACTCGATACTCAGGTACACGCAAGGAGTGAATATACTTTCTCTCTGGGGGAGAGTCTGTAGGCCAACTAATGGGCCGGGATGCGCTAAATAAATTTCCTTTCAGTATGAGAGACTTTAAACTAAACGTTTGTCTGAAAGAGAACAAATTGCTCGGTACTTTCTCTCGGGTGAGAATCTCGAGGCCTACTGACCATTTCTCCTGAACGCCACAGGAACATTCTTGCCAATGAGTAGGAGAAAACCTGGTTGCATAACCAATATTATTCGGGGCCCCACGATATTTGATTTTCTTTTACTCTTCAGTAGATACTACAAGAACAACAACAAGTTAAGGGCAAATGAATGCAATTCAATGGTTGATTAGTTTTAAAAATGTATGAGTGTGTTGCAATTTTCCTTTAAAAACTGAATTAATTTTACAGATTTATAAAAAGGATGCATAACTCTTGTAAAAAAATAATTAAAATAACCCTCTTCCAGTTAGCAGTCTTCATGGAATAGTGTTTTATGTTCTGTGATGTAAAATACAAGCAATTAATGTAAAATTAATTATTATATATTCATGCAACATATATGTTCTTTTATGTATGATTGTAATGCAAATTATCTGTAATTTTATATGTACACAATAATGCACACATTTTCCACATGTGTGTGTAACGGATATTATCAGTAATTTTATGTATACATGCATATGCATTACACAAAAGTCTATTTTTTTGTTTTATATTCTTTTACCGCTTCCACTAAAAAATTGTGGCATTTGCTGTTGTGCAGAAACATTTGTAAAAACTTCAGATTAATCGTTAAATATCTTCTGAAATCTATTTTAGGCTCTAAATATGTGAAATTATCTGAAAATTGTGTAAGCTTTAAATTTTCAGTGACTTTTTTTTAGTTTCAGATTTTCCTTTTCTTTAGAGCTAAAAAGTTGAAAAAATGTATAAGAAACAACTGCAAAAGTTTAGAGGAATCAATAAATGCTTTCTGATTTTACTCTGGAGTTTAGATATGAAAATTAGTCTGAAAATGTAAATTTATTAAATCAAATGTAAATTTTGACTTTGCAGTGTTTTATTAAATTTCATGATTTCTTTTCTCGTTAATGAGGAAAATTTGTGGAATCATAAAATAAATAAAAGTGTGCAATTTTGCATAATCAATAAATATTTTCTTGTTGGACTTTTAAGTGATATAATGGACAATAGCTGGCACAAAAATAGACAATACATATTAAAGATTTTTACAATTACAAAAGCACATTTATAAATTATAGCATTTGATTCCAGTAATATAATTCGTGATTTAAAAAAAATGGCATGAGTTTTGTGCGAAATATACAATAATATACCAATATAAAGAGAACTCATTGTAAGAGAAGTATTTGAAAACGTTCTGAAATATTTTTGACCATTTTCTTTATCATCGTGCAGTCCTTTTTCAAATATTTTCTATCCTATTTTAAATAATTTGCAAATAATCGACTAACGATCATATACCGAAACTGAACAAATATTTTGTTCATAATTTTTTAATATTTTTTTGAAGAATTTCCATTAAACAAATTTTCTAACATTCTAACCACATAAACACTGAATCCCCCCCACCTCGAGTATTATAAAATTATTCGTATATCTTTAATATACAAAAATAACTACTAAATCTAATACACACATATGAAAGAGTTTTCAATAAAAAAAGTGTTATTGTGAAACATTGCGGAATCTGAAGTTGTAAATAGATTTAAAAATATAATTTACATTTTATTTAATGAAGTCTGCGATTTCCTCTTCCAAAAGGTATAGTGAACAGGTAGTCACTTAATATTTCTTCAATTTTGTGACTGAAATATGAGGCACTATTGTTCCAACTGTTACTATTATTCTCAGACAATTTGTAATTGAATTTGAAGTCTTGAAACATTAACATTGTTATTTGTATTAGAGATCTTGTTTGCATTTGAGATGTGTATTAGGGCTTTATATTAAGTTCATAAACACGTGTTTTTGTTAATTTAGTTAAACAAATGTGCAATAACATTATTGCACCAGTTTTCAAAATCAGTTGAAAAATAACTTACAACAAACAACAATTATATATTTTTGTCAAGTATTACAAGTATCTGAAATATATTTTAAAGTACTAATCAGATAGGGTGCAGAATACATAAAATACGATATTAATGATGCAATAGGCATACAGAACAATCTGGATAAGAATGAAATTGATATCAATCGTATTTCATATATTCATATATATATCGTTAGAAAAATCTAATTATTTATTTCCTTATTTTTATTCAAACCCTTTATATTACTTCTAATAAATCTGTTTTAATACCTTTAAGTGTTGAACTAGGAGATATTTATTGATAACTCTAAAGTTTTGCAATTTTGTTTCTTATAGGTTTCTTCAACGCGTTCATGTTTGATTATGTTTTTATTTATATTTTACATTCTACTTTTTATTTATAAATATTTATTCACAATTTTTTTCTTTACAATTTAATAAACCTCAATTCCTAATTCTTACCAATGTTTCGCATCTGCGAATGAGATTACATATTGATTCCTTTGGATTTTTCTTACTGACATTTTTTCCCAATCGACTTTTAGCAAAACCAAAAATAGTCAAAATCGCGTAAATATTATCATGAATTATTTTTTTTATTAAAGTTTTTGTTAAAGATAGAAATTATTAATTAAGATGATTGATTTATTCATACTTTTAATTCCTTGTTTGAAAATTCTGTAGATTACATAAATGTAATTGGGTCATATTCAATCAAGGAAGTTAATGAACTGGTCATCGGACAGCTAATTGAAAACTTGAAATAGGTAAAAATCAACACTGTGGGGTCAGTAGAGTAGGAGTGTCTTTCTTCTAGAAACTAACTGCTTCAACAATTCTCCATCTTCAATAAATAAGTATTAAATAGCGGGATTATAGAAATGCTGAATCAGCCAGGTAGGTGGTCTAACTTTTAAATAGTGAAATTGTAGTTTTATTCGAAGCAGCCTATGTGAAAGTTTCCTTTCGTTTTTCTTGTTCATCCTATATGAATCAACCAGAAAACGAAATCTGGATCCTATCCGATCAACCGAAACCGATCCTATATGGTTGATCCTGTATCTATTTTGTATCTGTACGTTTCTTTGGGAGTTATTGTTAAACTCCCAAAGAAACGTATGATCAAGACAATTTTACAATGCAATAATTACCTTATCATTTTATATTCCCCTATTTGGAGATAATAAATACCCGAGCAACACCTGGAAATCAGCTAATTTATGTTATCGACACATATGTTTGCAGTTTCAATTTTTTCAATACATATCAATTTTTATGTCTTAATATTAAAACACAGCAAACGCACACAGGAAAGATGGATTTGAGTGACCAGCCCAATACATATCTATTGAAATATTGAAACCCCATTAAAAAAAATGAAAGTTTTTATATTCCAAACATATAAATACCTCTTTTGCTTCCCAAATGACAAGTATAATATGTAATATATGTGGTATTGATATTTTTTTTTTGAAGTGTTGGTTATCTTTGTAACATACTAAATGCGAACTAACTATAATATTCAAAATAGGTATAATTTTTTTTTAACTTTTACAATACTTGTAAACAATAGTTACAATACTTATGTTTGTTGTTGTTTCTTATCCCACTTGGCTGGCCAAGCCCACGAGCCCATACGTGCTCATGATTGAAGGGGAAGGAAGCAGCTTCTGTTGTGATGGAGCACCCCGTAGGTAGAAGTTTGACTTTGGCTCCATGATGCTCTTACAGTCAAAGGAGACCGGGACCTACGGCTTAAAGTGGATTCCGAACCACTACAAATATCTATGGCACCGCCGGGATTCGAATCCGAAACCTGTGGCACCGAGCGCCAGAGCTCTAGACACTCGGCCATTCAGGTCCCAAATTTGTGTATGCCAACGGCACGCAGTTTTCCCAGGTGGTCACCCACCCAAGTACTGACCGCGCCCAATGATGCTTGACTTCGGTGATCTAACGAGAACCGGTATATTCAGCATGGTATGGCCGTTGGCTTCTACAATACTTATAAAATTATAAAACAATAAATAAACTAACTTAAAAACATTTTATCAGTATTTTGGCTACAGTTTTTAACACAGTGTGATAGAAATTTTCCATTGGAATTAAATATACATTTCAATATTATAATTATGCATCTGCTTTTAAAACAATAAACCTTCAGAAATTTCAATGACAAAATAAAAATTTTAATTCTTAATTTCTGAAAACTATTTTTCAGTATCTCAACTTCAAACTGCATAGAGTACTGTTTTACTGATTGTAAAAGCTTGGTAAAGGATTTTTTCCAAAGAATTAAGAAATATGCTTTCACTTTGTGGTTAATATATTATTGTTGAAATGTTACAATTTCTGACTGCTTATCATTTTAAAATTCGTATTTCGTGATATAATTCCATATTTAAAAACGAGTTTAAGAAAATAGATAAGAAACAATTCTTCGCTTGTCCACTGGACCAATTTATTTTGATGCGAGTAAAAGCTACACGTGCTGTCAGAAAAAAATATCTCACGCTTTCTATCTTTCAGCAACTTATTTACTGAACTGGATTCACCCATGTGAAGAAAGCGCATCCACACTGACTTCAAATGAAGGGAAGGGATTACGTTGCAGAAGGGAGAAACCCAACTGATGAATTGCTTTTTGAAATATTCATGAAGTTGCCTCAGAAGACTGATGACTTCCCAGGCTGCTGTGGCCGTGTTAGATGAAATGAAAGGTTTCTGAACCCTAATTCAGGATCTTTATTTCTTCAAAAAGCGTTGATACCACCTTCCGCTATGCTTGTAGCTGCATATTATCTTCCATGGAAAAGGATATGCTACAGTCCGTTCACATTTGATTGGCATGTGTTTGTTTTTTTCTTGGAACACTCGTTGTATAATTTGTTTACAGAAGTGAGATTATTGGAAAATTGATAATAATTTAAACGATATGCTGATATGCATCTGACCTGATAGAATTTTTTTACAGATATTAGCTATTTATTTATTTATTTTTGGAGTTTTAACTTAACAGTGAAAATTGGAAAATATTTTCACGTTCACAATTTATACATTCAGTAATTTATAATTTTGAATATTTTTAAAGAATTAATCTTTTTCCAGTTGTTCACGGATTTTTTAATTGTACCTTATGAGACTTTTCTTTCTCTTTTTTCTTTTTTCTTAGAAGAATACATTAGGTTTGAATTTCCCTATTCAAAATAGAGGCATTTTTTTAATAAGGCATTTATTGATTAAATATCTAAGTATTATTGACAAAGTTTATTGGGTGCTTTCTGAGAATTTTTATATTTATTTATTTACTTTTTTGGGGAGGGAATAAACAAGATATTTCCACTTGTCATGCGTGCAAATGTATACCCATTTCATATTATCGCAAAATAATAAACTGAAATAGCAGATATTTTTGTCCATACAAACAAACAATTTGATCGTAATTTTTATTGCTCCAAATTTTATAATTTATTCAATTTAATATTTTAAAAACTAAAATTAAAGTATTTCTCCTCCGTTTTCAAGTAACCAAATTAAAAGAAATGTTAAAGATGATGGAAAAAAAGCTATAAAAATATGATAAATAATCTCATGAAATTTTGCTAGGGCCCTCTCCCTTTCAGATAGCCTAGGATGGTATCTAGAAAGACCAAGGCTGAATCAAATCTCTATGAGTTGACGGTTTTAAGAGAAATGGATTTGTGTCATATCTCTACAAAATCTCTGGAGAAAAAATTCAATTCGACGGTTTTCACTTTTCGATTCATTGAAATCGTTTTTGACTTTTCTCCACAAGGCGTTCTCAGAGTTTGAGAATCATCTCTCTGCGAGACCCTGTACTTTGGTTTATGAGACCACTGCGTGCTCAATATGAGTAAAGTGGACGTGTAATCAGACACAAGTGTCAGCCTATTGCAAATGAGCATGCAAAGCAAGAAGGAAGCTTGCATTCAAATGTGAATTGTGTGAATAAGTAGCGCTAATAACAAAGATAGCAATTGGTGGTTCGAAGATGAGGTTCTTGATGCTCAATTCTGAGTCTGATTATCTTTAAAATTGTTAATGGTCACCATCTTCGCCTTCACGAAATTGGTAGCGTCTTAGATGTCAGATCTGTTGACGAAGTAACCGTCTTACCTAGTCGCATCCTTATCCATTATGATGTATGGTCGCACAATTTTTAACATATGCTACTGGGAGTGTGCGGTCTTTCACCACGATCTCTGTTCATTCCTGACCGTGTTTCATTCAGAAGCATGCGATGGTTTGCAGTACCGTCGGTGACAGCCCCACTTCATATAAAAATAATTCCATTCCACAGTTTAAATACCTGTCAGGTCTGCTCAAACTACATTTTCGATGAGAAAGTCGGCAACGCCAGTCATATCCAATCCAGCCACATGCGTGGCTGTGTTTGCCATGGTCGTTGAAAAGCGCGGAGGAATGATGACCAACTCAGTTTCACATTGACTTGCTGGGTAAAGCCATGGGTAATAACCTATACTCAAGGTTCCCTTCTTCATAACTAACAAATAGTTGAAAATTAAATTTCCCCTATGACATAAACCCCAGAAATTGAACATCATAGCAGGTTGCCTCATTGATTATCATTGAAGGTAAAGTCTCAATAATGTATATATCAGATGTTTGATCACTATCTTCATCTGATTCCTTATATCTTCTCTGAAAATGCACTCTAGGAACATTAGTACTTGACGGTGTACTCTTTTATCACAATTATGTAGTATGATTTTCTTTGACAAATAAGTTTTGTGAAGTCAACAAGCCTTGCTCATCAGAGGCAGTCAATATAATTCGCCGGCATTAAACAGATTTTAATACGCCGGACACGGAAGTGTGATACATTCCACCTAAAGGCTGGAAGGGTTTGGAACACCAGTCTAAATTCATTGGAACATGGTCAAATATCATTTAACAGGATATGTAGCTTTCATGGAATCTGAGATAACAAGAAGATCTCTACTATTTAGATTCCCCACTTTACTCTTTCTATTGTTTTTCTGCATGGAACAACTTCTCTTTGAAGGTTCAAATCATATCATCATATATAACTTTGAAGGTCTGGGATAAAAGCTTAATCTTTATGTCCACAATGCCATGTAGTAAGAATTTTAATATCATAAAAAAAATATCATTTGTTCAATTTCTTTCAAATCAAGTGCGCGGGTTCAGTTTCAAGGGCATCTATCTTTCATGAGCCCAGTGGTTCAGCCTGCTCAGCATGGCACCACACCGAAGAGGATAACCTGTTTCTGGATTAGTCAGTAGCCAGACTTTGCAAATCATCAAATCACGAGAATGCCTTTTCTTTGCGGGTAATTTCTTTTACAGCAAGCTTTGGAATTGTGACGTAATGTTCTCAATTCCGAAGGCAGGTTTTGAGCCCCAAAATATCTCACCGGGAAGAGATCATGGAAGATGAAGAAGGATACCCAGCTACGTCACTTTAATTTAAATATGTTCTTTCCCGAAATCTGCCAAGCACTCTCGCTGTTGTCGGCGATGACGAAATCTCAACGGATGATGCTAGAGGGCTACTAATGCTGATGATTTTCAGTCTTGTTGCCAAAATGATTAAATGATTCCAGCTTTTTCTGCCATGCGTAAC